>WYDI02025578.1:0-78557 GCA_009867235.2 Psittacus erithacus | reverse complement strand
CGAACGGAGCACAGCGGCGCGGCCGGCGTCGCGTCACGTGCCCGCCCGTCAGGAGCTCGCGAGACGCCGCGAGAAACAGGCACCGCGGCTCCAGCGCGACCCCTGGCGACGGCCGCGGGCACAGCGCAGCCGGGCCGGGGCGGTCCCAGGCAGCGGAGGCCTGCCCGGACACCCCCAGCGGACACCCCAGCAGCTCCTCCCCGCCGGGGACCGGGTAGGAGGAGCCTGAGCCCTTTCCCCTCCCTCAACGAGGCCAAGGCTCCCCTGGACCTTTGCTGACACCAGCGTCAGGCTGTGTTTTGCTTCCCGGTGGCCGTAGGGAGCTGTGGGCTCAGCTCGCGGTGCCGGTGCGTTCAGCCGGGGCCAGCAGCACACACGGCAGCACGCCGGCTGGCTGTCCCGGTGCGTTATTTAACTCTGAAGCTGGAAAGGTGCGAAGCGAAACACCGCCGGTTCTGCAGTGCTGCTGGCGCGAACACGGAAGCTGGCGCAGCTCCGGCACGCCGCCGCGTGTGGAACAGAGATGAGCGCGGCAGGAACGCGTGGGGATGAGGCGGTACCCATGCGAGGCCGGCCCCAGCACGCTCCAGGGTATGGATGGCTCAGCAGTGCTAACGCGCCAGCCCCCTGCATCACCTCTCCCTCATCTCCTCTCTTCTAACCTCAAACAACAAGAGGAGGTTTAGTCAGGAAAACAAAAACCAAGTACCACTGGACCCACGTCCACTGGCCGAGGGAGCTTGTTTAAGGTGGGGAGACACAGGAGGACACCAACGACAACACAGAGTTCTTACTTTATTTCTTTGTTAAAATTAAATATTTCGTGGCTGCCAACAGAGCAAATCGCACCGTGTTCAGATTTCCCTCAACCCTAATGCACAGCTTCCAAAACCAATCAAACAACAGCATACTGAAAATACTCCTCAGGCTTCACCCCCCATGGAAGCCTGTGACATTTGTATTATTAAAGACAGAACTAGAAAAAAAAATATGCCCGTAACAACGTTTGAAAAGGTATTCGCTACATCGTTAGTCCCAACATCCCATTTCTGCTGCTCTTCAAACTCCCAAGTAAACAGTCAGTTCCCCCGTACTACCCTGTCTTGTCACACAAATTACAAGACACTTCAATTTTAGGTATCATGCAAGTCAGTAAAAGAGCTTCTTTCCGAGACACTAACACTGAAGATTTGTTTCCCCCCTCCCCAGACGTAAGACCCTTAAACTCTTCTAGAAGTGGCAGTCTTCTCCCTCAGACCCAGTGCAGCTGGCGAAAACAGATTAAAAAAAGCTACAGAGAGAGAAAGGGAAAAAAAGAGAAAAAAAGAGGATTAGCAAAAAGAGAAAGGCATTCAAAAAGCAGGAGAGAGAGATGCAACACGGAAACAGCTGACAGAAGAGAGATGGCACCTCCCTGTGGTACCTCTGGTACTTCAAGGAAATCACACAAGCAAAACCCTTTTTGCGTTAAAGTCTCTCACATGACTTTACAAAACTTTAAATAACATTCTAACAACACAGATGGTCAGGAAGAACAGCCAGTGACCTGCCGTAAGGTTTAACCCCCACATTAAATGGTTCTGTTAGCAGGCAATCTAGAAATCATAGAATGGTTTGGGTTGGAAGGGACCTTAGAGCTTATCCAGTCCCAGTCCCCTGCCACTGGCAGGGACACCTTCCACTAGAGCAGGTCGCTCAAATCACTGACAGATATGGATTGGTTTGGGGAGCAGGCCAACAGTCAACAATACAGGAAGAAGTAAACATTCAAATGATTTTAACTTGCTTAAAAAACCAAAACCAAACTCAAAAACCAAAACAGTGAAGGACTTGTGGGAAATAAAACTGTATTCATGGTGAAGCAGAACACCTGAGAAAATACACTGCAATCAGTTTTAACTGCCTTGACTGCCGGAAATGGAGGGCAGACAGACCATTGCTGGCTCTGGGCTGCTGCACACAGTGCGCTGCTGCTGTGCACAGCCAGCTAGACTCATGTGCTGCACACAGACACTGCTCACGAGGCTTCTGCAGCCCCCAGACCACCCTTCTAGTGAAATGCTCAGCACTAAACCCAGCATTACCTATCCCAGCTGGGTCGGAGGTGTACTTGTTGTCTGAAAACCCTGGGTTTAAGGGGTTTTGTTGAAGCTATTTGGTAACATGCAGCCTGATCATACAGCAGGGTCGGGACACGTGGCTTCACCCACTTACAGCGAACTCAGCCTGCACACTGTGCACAAGGAGCAAGTCTGAAGTGGAAATGAGGATTACATGCTGGTATTCAGATAGCATGAATAAGCAAAAGAAAAAATACAAGCAAATTAAAACAGATAGATGGTGTCATGAGAATGACACCAAGTACAAGGAGAAAAGAGTTTTTTATCTCTCAACTATGGGATAATTAAACTAAGGTGGTGTTCTTTAATGTCACCAATAAATACATTTAATCTGCGCTGTTATTTTGCCAGCAAAAATAACTCACAGAACTTATTCTGACATCCCTTATCTATCTGGGTGGAGAGGGACCAGGAGAAAGCAGAATCCATTAACTGTAGGGGAAAAAAAATAGTAAGACTTAAAGCTGCAGCATCCTAAGCCTTTTTAGGACTAATTTGACATTGTTTAATAAAAGCAACAACCATAAGTACATAGCAAAGCCAAAATCACAATGAGGATATACGAGAGAGCAAGGGTAACACCATGGAAAGGTCACAGCTGAAATGCTGTCACGTTTTATTAGACCCTCCGATTTAACAAGTAAATGAAGGTCCATTCCAGCCCATTGTATTCAGGGGTAATTACTCAGTACAGAGCCATGGGTTACTGTAAAAGAAGGGCAAAGAAAACAAAAAACAAAAGAAGTAAATGTTAACCAGAATTCACTGTCTGAAGTCTTTATTCAAAAACAAAACTCATCCAGAAATACACAGTGAAGACACCTGCAGGCAAACCACAGTTGCACTTGGCCAGAGTGGACTCCTGGCCCCGATGAGCAAAACATCCTTCTTTTTAGTGCAAATCTTGCAGTAAAACAAGGCTTTTGCTGAATAGAAAATAAGAGAAGCAACCTGCCAGCATCTGTACACTTCTAAACAGATGCCAAACAAAAAAAAAAGGTAGTAATTTTTTGCATTAAAACCAGAAATGGTTGGGAACACTGAGAAGAAAGTCAAACGTCATCATCTTTCTTCACCAACACTGGTATGTACAGCAAGGTGACCAGCTTTCCCTGAGATTGGATCCAGGATGTGCATCCAGGCCAGCACACTGAGAGGGAGACAAGGCAAGAGATCCTTCGTGACCCCTGCAGCATTCAGAGAACACTTAGTTGCAGACCGTGGATCCAAGTTTGAGATTCCCCCAAGGCTGGGGACTAGAGGTTTGGACTCAGGCCCATGCCTGTGAGGATGTCAGAAAGTCCTTTAAAACTGAGTCACACAAGGCAGTGAAGGGGGGTAATGAGGCGTTAATGAGGCAAATTAATAAGGGGAGAGGGCAGCCAGTCTCTGGAGACAGCATCTCCCAGCCCATGGCAGCATCAGTCCCCGGAGGTGCTGAACGCTCAGCACCAAGCAGCCACACTCTGCTGCCATGCAGCCCTTGCACATGGAGGAGGAGAGGCAAAGAGCTGAGCAATGAAAAGAGGGAACACTAGCTCTGCGAGCCTGCTGCTGCCCAAAGGGAGGAGGTGTCAGCAATGAGCATCTCTTGCCAGTTCCACGTAGGCTGTTGCTGAGTTCTTCACAAGAACAACCATAACCCACAACAGCCAACGGTGTGGACTCTTGCTTAAAACAAAATGGTGAGCGCAGGAAGGGAGCAATGAGTAAAGGTGAGCAAACAGGCACAATGGCATAGCTGCGTGTTAACCAAATGTGGGGGCATTCACTTCTGGTGTGAAGGGAAAGGTTCTACAGGAAACCCGAACTGAAAATGAAAGAAAAAGGCAGATTAATGGTTTTATGGATTAATGACAAAAAAAAAAAACAAACCCAAACAAAAACCACAAACAAAACAAGAATATAAATGTTTCCTAACACACAAACACACAAAAAGAAATGTTGCTAAGTGTTAGTAAGGTTTAATTTGATTACAGAGCATGCTTTATGCAGTCACAGGCACACACACTCAACAATGGGATGAACCAAATTTATCTTCTAAAACAATCCTTTCACAGTTTTGCAAGCTACAGGACTCATCAACTGTGCCCTGTTTGTATCCTTGCAGAACAGTAGAGCCTTGCAATACTTTATGGATCAATATGGAGAGTATTTTTCTGAATGCTGGAAAAGTACCATATATACATATTTAATTTAGCGATGAAAAATGCCCATTGAAAAGGCACTGTCTGCATTTGTATAGTAGGAACAAAGGACTTTATTTTATTTAAAGCCCAGCACACAATAGCATACAGTTCTAAGGACTGCCAAAAGCAATCCAAAACCAACAAAAATCAGTAATGTTCACTCTAATTGCACTTCAGCTGTGCCTTCATACTCAGCACCAGAATGAACACTGTTATTCTTTGAGCTTATTTTTCCACAATCAGAGCCTGATAAGCAGAGAATTGTTCTTTTCATTGTTTTACAGTTACCGTTGGCAGCAGAGACATTCATTCCACCAGACTGCTCAAGACAACTGTAAGCTACAGTTCGAGCCCATGCAAGACCCTTCTGAAGCTCTTCTGTTAAGTGGAACATCCCATTGAAATTAAATTCAAATGCCTCTCACTGACAGTGTAATGTTTACTTGCTTTTCCATTTCCCTTCGTAGAGCCAAGAGGGAAGGAATCCTGGAATCAGCTTTTCCCTTTTAAAGGGCAGACGGTAAGTTAGTTTGGACCATGTCCTGGAGAGAATGTAAATCCTGGTTTTGTCTGCAGGGAAGGGTGGACTCGAGGCTGAGTTTTCAGAGTATTTTACAGTTAAGTGCTGCTGTTCCAACATGTTCCTTCTCTGAGAGACCTGCGCACCTCAGCCTGGGGTGCTGTGACCCTTGCCTTGGTTAATAGAAGCAAGACATCCATGTGAGAGCTTTCTTTTTCCTCTCACCAGAGAATCAACAGCAAATGAAAAACACTCAATTAAACACACCCAACCTAGTTATAAGTAGACCACTATCATTAGCAGTTGAACTAATAACCCTAATGAGGATACTGTTCTCCTGCCAAGCAGGTGCATTTCTTACACATCTTAGTTCAAATGAACCTTCATTTTACAATAGATGCTGGCACTTTGTACTGCAGACACTTGCATGTGGCCAGGCTTTTTAACCCTTTCAGGTGGCCTTATCTCCTCCAAAAGCCTCCTCACATATTGAACACAGCCCTCATCTACCACTAGCCTCAACCTAGCCATGGGCACACTTGGCACAGATCCCAAGAGCATGGATCTGTGTCTGTCCAATACAACAGAACATCCAGTTCATGAGTTACCAATTTGACTGTTAAAAATGTCAAGAAGTCTCTCAATGTATCTTCAGAGTTTTCATTATCTGCAAAATGCTCAGCCCATCATCTCTCATGGTTTTGGACAATCAACTATAATTGGTCAGTAAGTGAATATTGCTTTGGTTACTCAGCAGTAGCTTCTTTAATGCCCCCTCATACATATGTACACACACACACACTCATACACACACACAGTTTGGTGATTCTCTGGTGCTTTAGGACAAAGGAAAGCTCTAGGTATGTCAGATTTTACCATTTGTTAGTATGTGGAGGAGAGGATAGAAACTAGTCTTGCACTGTAACCACAAGTTAATACTCCAACTTGAAGGGGTGGGAGGGAAGGAAAAGGGAAAAATATTTTCATGGCTAGCTGGGTTCTGTCATCAGCACCACATCTCCATAGCAATTGTTGCCATAGTATCAACATGGCCTATGGGATTGAAAAATATTTTATTTATTTGTAAGGGAGATGGAATACAAAAAACAGAGCCAACAAAGTGCTGGGAAGGTTTAAAAGGAAGAGGATCTAATCCTTATTTTTCTGTGTTTCATGCCCTAATACTGAGTCTCTCTGCATTTTACTTTGCAGAATCTTTAAAGACAAACTTCACTGCAACCTTCTTCCACAACTGCATTATGTAGGGAGAGACTGGCAGACCATATATAGTAAGGGTAAAAGCAGAGGAAGGCACAGATAACACTTATTATAGGGTTCTGGACTTGCACAGGGTCTGCTTTTTTAGGAACTGTAACTGATCCCATTGTGAGGTCTATATTAGTTAATGACGCTTACCAGGACAATGTGCCTCATGCACCATGCAGCCAAACAGCAGCTAACTGTAAAACAGCATATGTGTAAGAGCTAATCATGATGATAACGATGTAACAAAAAAACAAACAAACAAAAGAAACTAAGTCATGATTAGTGCAAATTATAGAGCTTGGGTTTAGAAGAGTCACCTGTGAAAGAAAAAGGCTAGTGTACTGCCAGCTACTAGTAAACAACATAAAATTAAGCTACAGCTTATGAAACTTATGGATTGTTAGAGATATTTATGATCTAAATACTGAAATGAATAATTAAGGACAAATGAAGAAGTTACAGAGTAAAGAGAGCAGCACTATTTCTAACTGCTATTTTCCTGGAGGAGAGAGAAGCCCCCTAATACCAAGCTTTACTCAAGCACTGACCTATCTCTTTCAAGGAGTTTTCTGTGCTTTTCAGAGTCCTATACTGACACAGATGGTACCATGCGAATGTGCTTGGTGTCAAGGAGCTCTTCCAGAATCAGAGCTGCTTCTGGGAACAAGAGTGTAACTTGGCCACAGTGACTGATTGCTTATACTATAGGGCATGTCATCTCCCTTTTCTGCATTCCTTACCCTGACTGACTTCAGTTGTATATTCCTTACACAGCCCAAGCTCCCAGTTTGAAAAGATAGTAAAATTCCCTGAAGGTAACTCAAAAGAGCAAATCAAAATCCACAGTGGAAAAAGGAACGGACAAGTGAGAAAAGGGCAGCACTAATTGCTCATCACAAAAGAATGTTGACATTGAAGCAGATCCAGCTCAAAACTGAAAAGACTAAACCAGGATCTCATTCTGGTTATTGGGTTTTTCCTCTCCTGTCTTGTTTGATTCCAGGCTTAACAGCCAAGAGCTATTTTCCCTGAGAAACTTTTTGGGCACGTGCCATATTGCTCATATGAACAGCACTTCTCCATGTACTTAAGACCACGTCGTGCAAGCGAGATGTACTCTGGATTTGCCTTAGGGATGTGCAGAGAGGGGATTATGGCAGTGGTACAGAAACTAAGCCCTTCTTTATCTGTGCACTGCTCTTTGCACACATGCTAAGGTGGCACAGCACTTCATTTGGGGAAACATACCACAGTGAGAAGGAAAGGAACTGCTCATTGCTGTGTGAACTGGAAGAACTGTTTCATCTGTAATGCTGGTTGTTCTGGAGCAACTAAAGAGGATTAGAAGCCTGGCATGGGCACTGCAGACAGCACAGATCACAGGTCCCTGATGAGGGGCTGGATACTGTCACACCAGTCCCTGGCATGGGAAACTCCTGCTAACGCCATGCAATATCTCTCACTGTTTCTGTGGAGGGCAAAAAGCTACTTTAGGGCTGGAGAAGAGGATAAGCACTAACAAGTAGCTATGACCTGTCCCCTCATTTTGCAGATTCCAGAATTCAGTACTATTAGTTGCGCTCATAATTTCCACAGTGTAACCTTTTTTCCATCCTAAACAAATAAGACCCTGAGACAGGAAACACTCCTCTCTGAGGACAGTGGAAAATCCCTACTGTCCACACCCTATCCTTGGCAGCCAATATTGTTCCACTTCATTACAAGCACTGTCAAACCAAGGGAGGAGCCTGGAATCTTGGGGAGTAAAAACAAGTTCATCCTCTCCCATGCTGTCAGCAAGCAACGAGGGAGGTCAGCAGTGCTCCCTACTCTTTAGGATGACAGCTAAAAGTAAAATGCTTCCAGCTACTGCTCAGCCTCACCAGGGACTAAATCTGTCTGCAAACCTTCCCTTGATAAGGACTGGCTAGGCTGGGAGACAGACACACTCAGAAAAACAGTAAAGGAGATCCATTCCCAAAAGCAAATACCACAGGTTACCAACTTACTTTTTCCTTTCCTTATCTCTTTTAAGAGTTTGCGATCCTCCAGCCTGCTGAGCCTGAGATTGGAGCAATTCAGCTGCTGTCTTCCTTTGTTTAAATGCATTTACTTCATCATCCAGAGACTTTTTCTTATCCTCTAGCTTCTTTTTTTCATCCTGATGTAACTTTTTCAGGCGATCAAACTTTTCGTGCAGCTGGAGGAAAAGGAGAGAGGTGAGCACAACCCAGCACTACCAGATATTCTCTTCACAGGAAACGAGGAAGATGGAAGGATTCCATGAGACCTGAGCCTGCAAGGCTCCATTGGTCTCTACATCATTTCTATCCCCAAGCTGACACTGCTTAGAAAAAGAGCAAAGAAAAATCTCCTTCCACAACAGCTTACAGACCAGACAGTGTTCTAGTGATGCACCATTGCACAGACTAATAGAGGACTGGGAAGAGTATAACAGTAAAAAAATATTTAATCCATTTCCAGGGGACTTATTCCGCTTTAAAGGCCAGTAAATTAATGGATTTTTCACAATGCTTAGGAAGTTGTAATAGTGTATTTTTTTATATAAGAAGATTATATCTGGGGCTGTTTCTCTCCTTGAATTTTGCCACACTGCCACTTTCCATCAGTATCAAGACTATGCACTTTCATGAGCAGTGAGTTGTACACTACAAGCGCTGTGATCTAGTTTTGTCCTACAGGATGAACATCCTAATGTCCCCACGATCCCAGGCTGAACTTTAGACTTCTTGGTAAGAAAGTCCTAAACCACATTCTGCAGAAAGTACTTTGGCAGCAAACTGCTTGGGAGTAGATCTATCACTCACAGCCATGAAGAGACAAGTACTGCAGTCTTCACCTCTTTTTCAGCCTCCTTCAGCTCTGCTTCTTTTTCCTTGACCCTCTGGACAAACATTTGCCTCATTGCCTCTTCCTTTTTCTGCAGTTCTCCCAGAAACTCGTTTCTTTTGGCTTCATAAGTTTCTTGTAAGCTGAAAAGAAAGGAAAGTCCAGTGACATGATTTGGGACCAACACGGCTTCTCCTGAGCCGCTGAAATCAGCCCCTTACCATGAATACTGCTTGTCCACAGCACATTTGCTATTCACCCACCCACGTGTGCCTGAGGCCACCTTTATCCAATCTCTTCTGAGGTCTGTAAGCTACTGTGCTTCTCTGTATGTTGAATGTTGGGTAATTCAAAGAGACCAACTGGCAACAAACACTAGTTCAGAGGGACACTGCTGTATCCCTGCAGCACAGACATTTCTACTCCTATACTTGCAGTTTCAGGGTCAATCCTGAAACTGCACTCTTTGGGTTTTCACCTCTCACTCAGCCAGCAGCTTTGCTAAAGTCTGGATTTATCTGACCTGGCAGGTATTCTTGCTGCGCTGGTTCTTTACATGCTCTCTCAAGGACACACACACACACATGCATGCGGTGCATCCAACAATGCTTCTCTCAAGCTCTCCTGTCTCCTCAAGGATCCTACCTGAAGGGTTTGCTGTCTGGATCAGTGTCTTTGAAACCCATCTCTTCCAACTTGCATCGTCGATACAGCTCATAGTGGCGTGTGTGGGTCTGTTCACGAAGGTCTTCCATATTTACACGGATCAGCATTTCCCGCAGCTTCACAAAATCACAGTGAGCTTCATTCTCCACTGTAAGACGACATAAAGATAAGATGGGGGCAGAAACAAAGGTCTTTTCCCACATTCCCCACCTGCCTACTCCTCTAATAGGTTAATAGCCCTACTGAGCAGAGAAAACTGTCACTATAGGCCTGACACAAGGATTTAACAAAGGATAATTCCTAGAGAGATATTAACAGTCCAGCAGAGCCTTGCTCCTCTTATGAGAGCACACTGCCTCCTGGCAGAAGTGTCACCATTCATGCCACCAAAATCCCAGGGCTCAACTCACCTTGCACAGTGCCCCAGGGGTACTGACGAGCTTTCATCATTTTGTTTCCTATTTTCAGCTCCTCCGTGCTTCCGATCACTGCAAATGGCAAGTGAGCCTGGAACACATTTAGTAATACCCACGTCAGTCTCTCTCAACTCTGGCTGCCTTGCCAGCACACAGAGATTAGCACAGCCACTGAGCAAGACAGTCATTATACACATGCTAATCTCAGGGAGTCTAGTCACTGGCCACTAGCCCAAGACAAGGGGAGAGAAGGGAGGGTCTTTTTGGAAACCTTGTTAGTGCTACCACTCTATATCCTCTACCTGGCTGATCCTCCCAGCCACGGAGTCTCAGGTGAGATGAGCCAGTGCAAGACTAGCATCAGAACGACAGCTCAAACAACATGCTGCGCGGCTCTGACTGCGGTGCTGTCCCAAGGGCTTGCCGTAGCTGAGGAGAACATCTGCACAAGCACAGAAGCAATAAAGAGGTCTTGGAGCCTTCTTGATTTTATCCCCTCACCACTCCCTCAGCTCACACAGGAGCACAAGACATATTGCTCTATTGGATCATGAGATCTGTCCTTCATCCCAAGAGTAACAGCTCTTTCCTACCAGTTGCTTCAGCTGTGGCAAGGAAGGACTGAACACAACCCTGCACGGGGTCAGCCTCCATGTCCATGTATGCCCAAAGGTCTGCTGCATGCTGAACTGGGAAGGACTCTATATTCCCTGGGGCTGCACTGAGCCTGCCCTGTACTAACACTCCATAACCTCATGCTTCCTGCAGCTCTGTTGGGATGACCCTTAGCACCTCCCCTCTCAAATCCCACAGCAGTCAAAATTGGTTCTGAGAAACCCAAAGGAATGCCAATGGATTAACAAATCCTCCTGATGTTGATGCTACATGCAGCTACTGCTAGAGGGTTGCACAGCCAGAGGACAAAGGAGACCAAATCCAGGGATCACATGCCTAAGACACACACCCAGTGCAAGCTCAGCAGTCAGAACAGAAACACTTCCAACACCTCTCTAGGCTCAGAAGACCCCACCTTACACTCATTCCCCAATCTCAGGCTGCCAAGCAAACCCCCAGACACTGCCATCATACTTTCCTGCATATCTGTTGTGCAGTAAGTGAGATCTCTTCCCACCTCCGCTTGCTCCTGGGAAGTATACTGCATTCTGCCAAGATGTAAGGAAGTCAAGTGCAAGGCTTCAGCACTTAAAAAGAAAGTTGCCAGCTCCCTGCACCCACCTCTTCTGCTGAGTTTTGTTCAGTGACATTTATTGGCTACAATCTTTTAAAGCAAGCTGATCTCTGGGCAACTAAAAGGGCCCCAGGATATGGATATCCCCAACTGTATGGACGATCAGTGACCCTGGACTGCTCTCAATAGCAGGCAATGAAGTTTTAATTCCACAGGTTATATGAAAACTTGGACAAGTTTATAACAGCTGGTACAAGCAAAAGATTTCAGAGATGATGTTTCCTGCTTTTGGGAGTGTGGCTCATACAGACAAACCTTAAATACTGCGAAACTGCTTGCAAGCACTAACAAAGATGGGCTCTTCAGTTTTCATGCCTCGGCCTCCCAGCTCTCGCATGGGACATGTAGAGTAAGTGGGGCTGGTGGTCAGTCTGATAGGGCCACGCAAAGGCTCTGTGCGATGCAGCCTTCTGGGTGACTTCCCATGCTGAGCTACCTCTGCAATCAAGCTGACACACCAGCACCTGGAGGGACACAGGCCAGCACAGAGCTGAGCCTGCTTTGTGGGAAGGCAAGCAGCAGGAAAAGGAAAGTGGTCTTCCAGGTTGAAGGAAGTTGATTTTCAGCAGAAGGCGGTCTCATTGCAAAGGGGGATACAAAACACTGGAGGGGGAGGAAGCAAAGCTGTCTCAATGAAACAGCCTCCACACTGCAACTCCCCCAGCCAGCTCTGAAAGGAATAATTTGTCACCTTATTTCTACAGCTGTAGTTCCTCCTGCCTTCAAGACAGACCACACACTAGCAGCAACACTGTCCACAAACACTTCTGTACATGTGGTCAAGAAGGATTATCAGCGGTCCCTGTGGCAAGGAACAGCCACAGGCAAGAGGAGACCGCCAGAAGCAGGGCTTTTCAGGAAACATCAGCCCAGGAGAACAAAGACTGTCCTTGCCCTGCACAGCCTCACTATCTGTCCGATTTCCTACATGTCTCTCAACAGATACACATTAGGACAAGGAAGGGGTTAAAAGACTGTGTGGGGGGTTTGACTAAAAAAGCCCACCAGAGAAGCAATAGCCTACCAGAAGGCTCCGATAGCCTATGTTGACGCTACAAGGATCGGATGCCTGTGCAATCCTCTGGCTTTAAGACACAAAACAAGAGGGAAAATGGATTTAAGAAGCACCCCAATATGGGCCACCAGCCCCTACAGCAACAGTGCTGTTTTGAGAGAAGAGGAAGCACCACGTCACTTACATTCATTGTCCCATTTATCTCCGCCACTGATTCATCATCTGTTGGGAACTGGTAGATCTGAACCCCGTTACTAACCAGCTCACTTGTGATTTTAATTTTAAATTTGGTCAGCTCACTCTTGGAAATGGCATCAGATTTGGCAATGATGGGAATGATGTTCACCTAGAAAAGAACAGAGTTGTAAGAAGTCCTCAGCTTTGCTCCAGGCTGCTTTTCCAAGTCTGCAATACAACTTACAAAAACTTACAAGTGCTGAATAAACATACAGGATTTATCTGCCAACCCAGTCATCTCCACTGGTGTAAGGGCTATTCAAGGAGGGAAGATGTGCTCTGGAAAAGCACCACATGGTGAACCTGTCCAGTAAGAGTTAAACAAGCCTACCTTGCTGTCAAGCTTCTTCATTGTTACCAAGTCCAGGGATTTCAGCGAGTGGCCTGTTGGAGCAATGAAGTACAAGCAAGCATGTATCCGGGTGTCATGGTAGTTGTGCAAGACCCTTCTTATCTTCAGTTCTTCTTGCAAGTAGGCTTCAAACTGAGCATCGATGAATTCAACGATGGGCTTATAGCTTTGATGAAAGGAAAAAAGAAGACTTATACATCTCACAGTAGAAGAGATAAATAGACAGTTCTCCACTGCTTGCTTTCAAGAAATAAGCTACTTGTTAGATTTTGCTTCCCAAGACCAATTGTCTCAATCTCCCTCCCCACCAGTAAGGAATTTTAAAGCTGCACTACTGACAAGGAGATGTGGTCCTACAGCAGATGCTAGCAGCTGGTTTGACAAAACACAGTACTGGAAATTCAGCAGAGGACAGGAGACACACCACGGACTCTCACGCTTCGAAATGTAAGGGTGCAAGGCCATCAAACATATAGAGCCTGTCAGATTCACAATGTAAAGGACATCAGTGCATCTTAGAACTAAAGATAAAGCGTAAGAGACCCACAACAAAGCAAATCCCATCCGCACACCTTTTAATCACCATGTTCTAGCCATGCTGGGTCATAAGCTGTCAGAGGTACTTTCCCAAGGTATCTCACTGCGCATTTATCATGTTTCCTTTGGCAACATGGAAGAGCCCTGCCAGAAGTGTCTATTAAGCCAAGTGGTTTGCTTGGCAGCTTGTGGTCAGCACAGCACAAGGAAACAAGCACAGATGCCCTGGAACTCTCTACTCTTCCCACCAGATGAATTTGGGCAGAAGGCTGTCAGTAGGGGAGATATTGATCTGGCAGCATGAGAAAAGATGCTTTAATAGTTGGAGCACTGCTGAAACACCACAGCCTCTGCCTGCTCTTCTACCTGTCCCATCCCAAAGAGATGACAAGGACAATTTGTAAGAAGGAAGGAGGAAAACTTTACAGCGCAGTCTGACCCAACTAGGGCACGGGGAGAGACCCTACATGAGAAAATCAGGTCACGATACAGCCTCTTTCCCCTTTCACTCACCTGTCCTCTTTGTTGATCTGATCACCAAAGCCCACTGTGCTCACAATAGTCAGTTTGAGGTTGACATTGCTCTCCTGCAGGTCGTAGGTACTGGATTTCAACTGGACCCCAGGCTGTGAGTGAGATGCTGGGTCACCTTCAAACTTGGTGTTGAAAAGTGTGTCCATGAGGGTGCTCTTGCCAAGGCCAGTTTCCCCTATTTGAGAAAAAGAACGCTGAAATGTTCTGTTGAATATTAACATGGCCCAGCCTTTCAGCTTCCAAACATTAACAGAGGTAAAACTGTAGCAGTTGAAAGCAGATCTCGTGTTCCAAAAGGATCGTCTGGCAAACAGAAAGCTGTGTACAATGAGAGGTCTGTATTCCAGGCAAATTACATTTCACAGTCTAATGGCCATTAATATCATTAGAAAATAGAGGTGAAAAGGGAGAGGTGAAAAGGCAAAGGGGAAAGCATCATTCAGATCCTACATAAAAGCACAATCACACTACAGAAGATGCTGTTTTCATTAAAAAGTAGGCCTTATTGCCATTTCCAAATAAAGATGCTCCAGATCAATGTCTCTAACAAGCAGCCACTGAAATAGCCTCTTCCTGTGCAGAAGCAATGAGAACTGGTTCTGGTCCTCCAGCAAGTTGTGCAGTTGGTTTCTTGTACTCATAGCAGATTGAGTGGGGGATCAGCCTTCTAGACTGGGAGGGGACATCTTCTGTACTATCTGGTTTCCATTACCTTAGAAGCTACACGCTATACAACACTCCAAAATCTGCTTCCAAAAGCTCTGCAGCACTGAGCTGTTATTTGGATTCCATCTATCAACAGGGAACTATTTCCTGGTCTGTAAGGAAGAGACAAATCCCAGTCTTAAATTTGTTTTAGATACATCCCAGGAAGAACAAAACACAACCCTCTGTGCATTCATTCCACAGGGCAGCCTCCCTTACCACGCTCTGACATCGGGGCCAGCTTCCTGAGCTCCAAGGATCTGACTTTGTGAGCAGCCTGGCTTGCTGCCCTGGGAGGGGTGCTCTGTTCGGGGAAAACAGGGATTTCTAAGCAGCCCAGCTGGCTTTTGCTGGAACTTCAGGATAAGCAAGTGAAGGCTGCTCCTCCAGCCCACTACAGGACCACAGGGAGCCTGTGTCTGGCTGAAGCAGCTTTTCCCTCCCTCCCCAAGCCCTCAGCTCCCAACCAAGACAACTTCATCACTTTCCTACTTGGCTCAGAAGAAAAGAGCTTCTTATTTAGGTAGGTTTAGAGCTCTGCAACAGATCCAAACTTGCATGAAATGCCCAATTCAACAAGGGGAAACTCCTCTCCATCCTCCCCCATTCAAATCTCAAAGCCTCACCCCTGCAAGCAGGCAAATTCCTCTCTCTTCGCCCCAGAAGAGACTTTACTCAAGGCTGAAGTACATGACAGACAAGGCAGGGAAAACATCCACTGCTCTGAGAACTGAGCAGTCTCTGATTGCCATGATCATATATCAGATGTCTTTCTAGAGGCAACAAAATTCATTAACATTTGAAAGTCAATGTACACCTTGAGCTATGCTCCACCACCAAACAATGCCAGTCACAGCCAGAGCAGGCACATGTCCAGTTGCTCTTTGCACCAATCTTGTTTCTGAAAAAGAAGAGGGAGTCAGCACCAGCAGCTGGAAACACTGCAATCCCCTGTGCTACGTCAATGCATCAGCCAATTTTGCACCACCACAGAGAGCACCAGCATAAGGGACCCAGCAAAGCACAAGGTTATCTCTGTCACTGGAAGAATGAGCAGGAACACCCAGAAGACTCGTGGCTGATCACATCAAACCCTTTATTGACTTGGAATCTCATGCTCTGGGCTTTTGGGGTACCATGTGCCCCAAACAGGGAGCAGGTCAGAAAGCACTGTCCCAGTTTGAACTGAGATGTTGAGGGTTAACAGCAGGCAGCCTGCACGACCCGCCAGGCCCTTCTCAGGGATGCCAGGAAAAAGCAGTGTAAAAAAAAGGCCAAAATCTAAACAGGCTGAGAAGGCTGCAGCGTTTCCAGAACCCCTGCCAAGGGATGGGTGGGACAGAGCAGGGAGCTGGCTGCTTGCCTGGGAATGCCAGGAACCCCGATGGGGCATCTCAGGACAGGGGAGCTTCAGTCCTGAGGTACAGGAGCTTCGCCCTCCCACTGGCCTGCAAAACCTCCTCTTGTGCTGCTGCCCCAAGTTCTCCACCCCACAGCCTGGTGGGCCCAGCAGCAGGCTCAGATCCAGCAGCCTGTGCCCAGGGCTGCAGGGCAGGGGAGCAGCACTGGTGATCAGGGCAGGGAGCTGCTCTCTGCAGAGAATACACTCGGTTGTGTGTAAGTCACACTGGCTTCCAGGCAGGCAAAACACCTTGTAAAACACCTCTTGTTTCTGCCTCCCTCCTTTTCGGTGAAAGGGGTTCACATAAGGCCAAGGCTATTGTTTAAATGCAGCCTGACCCTGCTAATTGTTGCCTACGTTAAATCAATCTAATGTGCTGTTTCTAGCATGAGTGACTTCAACTGTCTGGGGAGGGCAGGAGAAGTGCATAAGAGATACAGGCAAATTTTTAAGACAGAACATGCCTTTATACTCCATCTCATGCCAGCTACACAGGGCCAGCAACGGCAACTTGGAATTCACACACTTGGGGTTTTCCTTGTGGAAGGGGAAGGTATTTTTCCATAGGTGGGAGTTGCCTACTCAAACCCTACAACTTCATGTTTGAAACACAAAACTCCCAGCCACTAACATAGCATCTCAAACATGGGGCCTGCACACCAGAAATGACATTGAGCCAGCAGATGCACCCGTCCCCACACTGTGTGACCCCACTGACACAGCATGGGATGATTAAAGCCTGCCAGGGAAGAAGAAGACTGGAGAAGAGAGGAATAACTGTCTCAGCTGCAAGACAGATGATGTTAACACTGACAGAGCAACATGAGATGGTAAAACATCGAAGATGTCAACAAGGTGCTTCACTGTGTTAAGTATGACCAGAGCTAGGAAGAAGCACTATCTGAAGGGCAGAATGACAGAAGGGAGGGTTTCTGAATGTCCTGGGAGTTTCTGCCTCACACAGAGGCAACTTTCTGCTGGCTGGAAGATGTAAATGGTGCCAACTGCTTCTTGCACGGACAGAAGTCCAGATGGAACAGGTGGTCTGATGAAAAGGACAAGTAGTCTGTGCAAGTTCCAGCTGACAGCGCTGGAATCTTCTCCAAAAAGCAGAAATGATGAATGGGGATTAAGGGAGGCAGAATCACCGTGGAAAAGGCAGCAGTGTATGCAAACTGAGTGAGAGGCATCCCTTGCAGGGAGATTATTTCCTGGTGTCAGCCTTATAGGCATACATGTGATTAGATCTCAAAACTGTACTCAGGGATTATGCAACTCAGCAGTGGTCTGCTCTCCTGCAGCAGGGCTGACAAAACACTGTGGGGAGGACAGGGCAGGGAGAGTGACCTTTAGTGAGAGTTCCGCACCAGGAAGCTGACAGCTACTGAAAAGCTGTCGGAGCCTTTCATCATGAGATGAATTTTTGCTGTTAAGGCTGATGATTTTCAGAGGCATGATAAAAAAGTGGCAAGAGGCACCACACCAGTGAGGCTCTGGACACACATTAACCCCATACCAGTGCCCGGGAGGCACCACCCACTGTTACCATCCAAGAGCCTGCCAGGCTAGAGATGCTGTACTGGGCTCCACACACCTCCTCTGAGTCTCCTGAGACACGCTCCCTGCTCCAGTACACATGTACATGGTGTCTTCAGTGCTCTACAGAAGCAGTTCACTAAATCCCTCATTGACTGAGCAGTGGCATCACTTGTGAAAACACAGCTGGGACAAGGGCCACTCTCTTGCATTCAGCTACTGAAGGTGAGGTGCTCCCATATCCGTCTTTGACACTGGCCAGTAGCTAAGGTGGAGGAACAGAAGCAGCTGTGCAAACAGCAAATGCTTCTTCCTCTGGGAAGTTCCCAGCTTCCCAAACCAAAACAGCTATCTTTGAGCTGAATGCACTTTCATGGCTTCTTGCTTTCACAGAAATTTTGGCATCCTAAGCACCCCGCAGCAGTAAGCTGAATTATATACTACAAAAGTTGTGCTGCTTTTTTGTGCCTGGTGATTTAATTTGCTTTCCCCCAGGACATGATAAGTGCAAAAAACAAATAACTGCTCGCTGTCCCCCTACTCTACATCACTCGGGATTTAAGAGGCCCCAGTCATATCATCCTCAGTCAATTCTGTATGAGGACAGAGGAGCCCTTGGAGTACTTCCCTGTTCAAAGGCATGGAGCAGCTTTCACAGGAATACCCTTTCACATGAGAGCAACACCCATCCTCCATGAGATTAACAACTGTAGCTTCAGATATCAAATAACTCAATCTTAAAGGAAATGTATACACATGCACAACCCTTTCATATGAAGAAATGGGAGCTAATCCAATGTAGCACGTTTATTGAGACAAGCCCTGAGGCAGCTCAGCATGATAAGGCCATCTCTCACAGAGAGGAAAAAACAATTCTTTTCATCTGACAGGCGTGCAGAGACACTCCATGATTCACCCATCAGAAGGCAAAGACTGTGCTGCAGGGGCAAGAGAAGCAACATGGGCTCACAAAAGATGTTGAAGCGCCCCAGAGGACTACCTGGCTCCCAGACACCACTGTCCACTGCACGGGACCAGCAGCGAGGGCTGAAAGGAGTCCAATGGCTTTTTGGTTGGAGAAACCCTGTTTTCTCCTCAGCTGGCTGCACCAGTGACCACAACACCAACCACTGGGCAACTTCCAGGCTGTATAGCTCACCACCCCATGGAAAGCTGCCTGATGGAGAGTAGACTGCAGCTCTGCGTGACAGAACCTGTGCCCATCCCTCTCTTCCCCAGCCAGTGAGAGCTCTCACACACCCAGGGGAGAAGGCTTGTTCATTTGGAGTGAAGGAACTCAAGCAGTTGTGGTACAGCTCGTGGGAAATGAAAGAGCTGCCTCAAAATAGCCATTTCTCATTGCACTAAATAGGCTGGTTAGGAATCCCCCTGCAAATGCCCCGAGAGAGGAAGGGAGAAACTCCTGCTTATAATGGCATTGCCAGTACGATGCAACAATCTACCCTGGCCAAAACTGAAGGAGCTTACATTAAAAACCATGTCAATCTTTTCTTCCTCTTTCTTTCCCCCATCTCACTGAGAAATACAGTCAGCTCAGAAGGTCTCAGCCATTAAATACTTCTCCAGCCTTTGACTGAACATTTTATCACGGAAGCTTTAGGAAGAAAATGGCTGTGCTATGGAATAAAATATCAAAGAAAACATCCATAACCCCTCACTTCTTATGAAGGGTTTGCTCATTTATTCTACCTTTGGCTCTAGTCTTAAAGGGGAAACAGCTTTTAGCACGAGAAGCGCTAAAATTTGCTCCCCTTCGGACATGCTGCTAGGAGTAATTTCTGAAGCTTTCTTTGGCTGTTCCACCAGGAGCTGGAGGAATCAGTGGCTCAGCTACAGTGCAAAATTGTCACTGCGTTTTTATCCCCAACAGATGCCACACACAGCTGAAAAACAGGGGGCAATGAAGTGCCTTTCTGTCATGCTTAGCGGCCTTATTATGGGATCAGTTCATCTACTTGTTCTGTAGGCTCCAATCCTCATTTGCTCCCTGTTCTTCCCATTTTCACCCCAAGCTCCTGCCATACAAGTGAGACCCAGTGGAACAAATGACAGATGGATTCTGGGAGGTTTTGTTTTATTTCTTTAGGTTAAGAGTTTAACTTTGTTACCATAAGTTAACAGAGGCACCAGACAACTCTTACAAGGCATTTTAAAGTCTGATCTCCTCAAATCAAGATTTGTGCATCTTTTTCCAATGAATCTTTTTAAATTTTTCTATAAAGTTTCTTTATTTCAAGGTTGACCATGTCTGTGTTATTGCTGTTCATAAAAGACTGACATTAATAACTGACGTGCATTGATCTTGGTGAGTCCTTGTTACTCACATCAACAAGCAATCAATGCATTCCATTTTCATTCTGCAAAGAGGAAAGCAGAGGCATTCAGCTCCTCTCCACACATCAGAGTGAATATATATCACAGGAGGCATTCACTGCTACACCTATAACTTGCAGAAAAAAAAACCCAACACAACAGCTCAATAAGTGCGAAAGGAAATATTTCAAGACTTCAGTCTTTAGCATGAGAGTTTCACTAGGTCGTATCACATTCATATACTGTGGAAAGCACCCAGCAACTCAGCCTGACAGTGACCTCCACTTGTCAGCAAAGTTTATCATCTCACAGGAATGCCATTGTCAGGGAAAGTTTTCTTCTCAGCTCCATTTAACAGAGCTCAGCTCCCGCTTCCTCACTCTACTCCTCCTGTCTCAGACTTAACCATGTCCTGGGCAAGCACCAGGTCCATTCCATGAGCTGGATCTGTCTCGGAGGGTACAGACAACCCTTGTGTGGGTCCAGAGCTGATCATGAGCTGAGCCCCCAGAAGGTGTCCACAGCTGCAGCTCTCCCCTCTGTCACGCCAGGCACTACTGGGAGCATCTGCAGATAGGGCTTACTCTGAGCAGCCATAGCCACACAATATCTTCCTGCACCCAGATGCAAGGTACCATCATCAGCAAACCAAGCTAATTGTTCTGTCACATAATTCCCTATTATTAACTTTCTTACCTACCCAACCAAACTGCTGAATCAAAGCCACACAGGATTTTACTTCTGTCGCCTAGGAGTGCCTCTGAGGAGGGACCATTTGGGAACCTAACCCTGGGGAATACCTGCAAGACAGGCAGACGCTGCAGGGACAGATACCAAGTCCTACTACAGTGCCAGGCCGCAGCTGAGACCCAGACCACACGGCAGCTTGGATAACCATCTGAGCAGCTAAGGCTTGGCCAGACACTATTTTAATTCAAGTATGCATGGAAGGAGGCGGGAAAAAAATAGCTTTTAGTGATTGAAGAGGAGCATGACTAGTATTTTGTTAATATAATTACAATAATAACTCAATACCTAACCAAACAAAACCTCTGAACAAAGGTCTCCGGCATGAGTACCTATTTTCTTTTAAAAAGACGAAATTCCAACATACTAGGAAAATAAAGATCATAATCAAAGCGTGGGATTTCAGGTATTTTATTTCTATGGTTCACCACTTGGTAGAAAGCCATACTGCATAACCCCAGCAGGGATTTCCCAGGGCACCAGTAAATCTCGTTACTGAAAACAGTACAGTTGGGGAAATTTAAATCCAAGCTACCTTGTTAACAGTCACCTACAAGCTACATCCAGCTGCAGAGAAGCCCTTTTCAGCAAGAGAACTTCCCAAAATGGAAATACTCACCCACACACAGGATGTTGAAACAAAACCCATGATTAACTGACTTATTAACCAGCTGGTCAGGCAAACTGTCAAATCCTACGTGTCCAGAAAGCGGGACAGTACGACAGCCTTCACCCTGAAATACAATGAAACAGTTGTGTCATGTTCAAGCAAAATACACTTATCTGTATAAACCCTTAAGACCTTCGAAGTAGAATCAACTGCACGGTCCAAGTACAGATTTGCATGTACACTGTAACTTGTGTCACTGTGTCTCCCTATTCTCCAAAACTAATCCAGGCAGCACAAACAGCATGTTTCATTTGGGGCACATTAGAAGATAGCCCTCTCAGAAAAACATTAAACTGCGCAAAACCAAACACAGCTGCTGAAATAGGGGCAGCAAAACATTTGTTTCTTGAGAAATTACATAGACACTCAAGTCTCACACTGAAAACAAAAAGAAACCCCTGTGCAAAGGAATGTATTAATGTTACCTCCTCCTATAAACATATTGCAATTCGCCTAATGTGAATTGTAACTCACATGTAATTCACATTCACAGATGCAATTATAGAATCTAGCTAGAAACAGTTAGGAAAGCTGTACCTACGTCTAGGAACTGAACAACCCAACACTGTCTCTGCAAAGCTCAAGTGCTGTAGCACTGGAACAGCAAAGAATACAGTCTTCAAGCTATCAAATGCAGTGGTATCTCCTATATTGTTGCAAAAATTAAAATCTCAGACTGCAAACAGGAGCCTGTCAAAATCTATAAAATGGCCACTAGCACCAGAAAATCGGGGATTGCTGAAGGAAGCTGCATGGGCAGGAGGCCAGGCCATGTAAAGCAGCAGGTCTTCTTCAGCTCTGAGTGCTGCTATCCAAGTTTCAGAGCATATCTTTCAAAGCAAGGAACCAAACAGGAAAAAAACATGCAGTCCCATCAGAAGGGAGCCTGCATAGGAATTTGGGAACAGCTGTACTCAAACTACCTGCCTGGGGGAACAGGCTGCTCTTACACAACCACCCAAAGGACTTCATGAGAAGCTGCTCCCACACCCTGCTCCTTCCTGTGCCCAACACCACTAACCTCGTCCCCCAGCCAGGCATCCCCTTTCTGCCCTGGGGAGCACAAGTGCCGAGCTCTAGCTCCAGATGTGCTCCACATCCAGCACAGATGTTTGCTTCTGGAGGGGCAGGCAGAAACTTTCACCTGGCCACTGCACAAAGTCCTATCTAAGTATGCCAAGGCACTCCATGTTCCAAACATGCACAGAAGTAGTAACAAACCATAGGCAGAGGCTCAACCTCAGAAATGGCATCATGTAACATGGAGAGTCAGTGCTAGCTCCGTATATTTGTGTGTACTGGGAAGTTCCCCTCCTGCAACCCCCCAGTAACATATTTTGCTTTCTGGAACAAATGTATTTTAGTCTTAAGCACAGAAAATTCCCCACTGGCCTTTCAGGAACATCACTGGTTTCCAAGAAATACTACAGCCAAAAGGCAATAGTTTATAGGGTGTAATTTAAACTTACTCTTTCAGAATCATGTTTTCACATATCTTGAAAGCCTGTTTATGAGGACAGACATACTGGTTTTCCTTCTTCTGCTAAAGGCACTGGTATTTTAGGTCAGGAAAACATCCCCAAGGACTGCATTTCCTACAGTAGCTTGCCAGAGTATGATTACTTGCCTCATTACTGCTTTCCTGATGAGGGCTTTTTCCCCCAGAGAGGCTCCAAATACACTCCAACCATTAACCATACTTATCACTCTGTGATGTGTAAATATGTTTTCCCTTAGCCATATTTTGTGTATCAGTCTGACTCTTCCTGCCAAGATGTTCACCAAATATGGTGCTTTATTAATTCCTGAGCACCGTGCCTCCAAACGACATGTTCATCAGGAAGGTGCTCGAGTTCCTTGTTAGGTTCTGTTTTTGCCTTCTGAGGATGCAGCTCCAAGGCCCAACAGTTCACAAATAAACAGCTAAAGCAGAAGAAAGGGAGACTGGCAAGCATGCAGATCTTGTGATGATACAACCTCTCCCAAATTGCTTTCATCAAAACAAAAACCCAGCACTGAAGTATCTCATGGCAGTGTTTGATCTGCAGCAACAGCATCATGGTCCAGGTGAAGAACAGATGGGTGGGTAGAGTCCATGAAGGCATGAGACAGAACCACAGGCAGAATGGGAAGGAGAAATATCAAGTGTATTTTTAATACTCAGCCATAAAACTGCACCATTGGAAGACTGAATACTACTCTCCCCAGGAAGTGTGGGCAGGAGTGTAGGCTCTCATTAAGAACAAATCTTTTCCTCATCCCTAAATATAAGTGTGATCCAGATGGAACAAAATAAATGGTCGAAGTTAAAGCCATTCTCAGCTGAGAGGAGGCATTTACCGTGCACACAGAATTCAGCCTGCAAGTAATTTCCTGTAGCCTCTTTTTCTAGTCACCTGTGGTTTTATAATGCAGTTAAACCACACTTCACATCTGCTATAGGCCAGGAAACAAGTACTGCAAAATTTGATTTCCAGCCACAGCAGCTGAGCCTTCATGTTACGTACGCAGCCACTCTGCTCCTCTGGCTAAAAACCCAAAGCTGCTTGGCCAAGGCATCAAGAGATCAGATGCAGTGCGGAAAAATAAGAAATAGTGTTTTAAGATCAGACTAGTTTTGACACACATCAGAAAGTTGTCAGCAATTACCAAACCTGCAGAGAGAAAAGAAACATTTTCTATCTGATGCACCAAGAAACAGTGCAAGTCACCAGTCTTCATGCACCAAGTGGTGTCAGTATCCAGAACACTGCTATATATAAACAGCATCACCATAAACAACATATGAACCCAGCAATTAGTCATCCTGCCTGTACATTAAATGTGGATTTGGATCACCTTGTTCAAAACTGAAGGAGAGTATGTCAAGTTTATAAGCTTTTTGCTGATAAAGTTCTCAAGAGCGATTTTTATTATTTATCTTCAACAACAATCTTTCAGGTCAAATGTAAAACATATAAAGAGATACCAACAAGGTGAGCAAGGCTGAACTACTGTATGCGTGAAGGCTTTTCGCAGGAGCATCAGTAAGCACTGGACGGCCGGAAGTCCTTCTAAACGCTTTTATTTTAAAGTTAGCATCTCCTTGGAACTAAGACAAAGGCAGGATCTCTGGGAAGCCAATGTGAACACTGGCATCACACCAAGACACCAGATGCCTTTTTATTTCCCCCATATACACAAAGTGACCCCCCCCACGCCTCCAGGATAGAATGGGCTGTTGTTGCTTGAGAGGAAGCAAAGCGTGTTTATCACAAACAAGATTAGAAGAACAAAAAGAGCAGCATGCTCTCTTGCTGCATTACCAGGCAGGGCTTTTGCAGAGTGAAAATAAGGAGCAGGCTCTTGAAGAGGTTACTTTATTTTTAATCTGTCTTTGGAGGATTTACACCTTTTGTTAGGGCTTCTCCATGCCACAGAAACCATTGCTGCCACTCTAATTCTTAGAGAGAACTAATCAGAAATACACAGAGAATACAAAGATGTTAGAATAAATTACTCCAAGCCTGAAAGCACTACGCATTAAATATTAGTTTACGTAAAATGGGCCAGATTTAGACTCCAGGAGTCTGGATAACTCCAGGGTCCTTGGGATGAAAAAAATCCCCATGACAGAGGAAAATCCTGCTGAATGTGAGTCTCTGCCTTGATCTGCTTTACACAAGCAAGTACAGCACTGTCACCTGCTGATGTCCTCGGAGCACTAAGAGGCCATTACCACAGAGCTTCCTTCCCATGATATGCAATGGTGCTGCTCATTGCAAATCCAACACTCCCTCAATTCAGAACAGTTTCTGGTGGTCTGGACTAAGGGAACAATGAGAAAGACACCATGCCAAAGGAAAAGCCTCCACTTGGTGATATTCAGGCAGAGCACAGCAAATAAAGAATGCTACAGCTCTGAACCAAAGGGATGCAGTGTCCAAATGAGCCTGCACAACAAGAAAACGCTCCTGAAGACTGCAGTACAATACTTCTGCATATAACTGGAAAGAGTATTTCTGTTTAGGAGACTGACAGCTGACATTTCATTTCCCACCAGATATTTCCCAGATAAGAATCACTTCAAACGCTGAGACCTTAAAGACTCCCTGCAGAGGATTTCTAAAGGGCTACAACAAACACAACAGCACCATCCTGCAATGAAAACAAATCAAGCAATGCTCATGGAGCTCCATCACCACTGACCATGCTCCCAGCTGCCACTCCCTGCCCTCTGCCACCCCAAAAGCTGAGACACAGGGGGTTAACCCCTATACCTGAGATAACTCTTGCACAAGAAGTTAAATGCCAAATCCCAAAGCAAGGCAGAACATGAATTCAGGCTTCCACATTATCGTTAAGCCAGAACAACACAGATCCCTTCTCATACTCTTAGTGTTATGGCATCCTCTTCCCCAGACTGCATTTGGCTCTGATTAAACAGCAAATTAGAGCAACACTTGTACCAATTACTTCTCACTTGTACAAGTGTGTAATTCTCTTATGCAATGACAGAATTATCCAGCAGACACTATAAACATCCTCCACAAGATAAATGCAAAGAAGGAATGTAAAGTGTAGAGAAAGACTTTGTATTTGTTTTCCTTGCTTGGCTGATAACAAATCATCAGGATGCGTATGAAAGAACAGAAAAGTGGGAGAGAAATATTTTTGCATCAGCCACCATGGAAAGTAAGAAGCATCTCACCCAAGCTCCTAACACTGATCACCCTCTTCAGGCACATTGCATCATTCAAACATTCAACATTCACAAACGGTCAAGTGCTTCCAAAACCTCAAATTCTGACAGCTCTTAAGACTCTATTTCTTTATGCCCCTGCGAACTCCACACTGTCTGGATACACTTCCAGGAGAAGTCTCCTCCAGCAGTTAAAATACCAGATTTTTCTGACCTGTACTTCAGAGATTCAGAGTTAGACAGTGGCCTGTGAGCCGGTCCCCTGCACCCATGGGGAGTGCTTGAATCCTGCATCTTCCATGCCAGCAGAAGACAGGAGAGGGGCCTCAGCCTGGCAGTGATAGGACCACCCCAGGAGGGGGCTTCACCAACCTGACTTGCGGGTCAGATCAGAGGTTTGTGAGGACAGGGGCAGGATGGTGACCCCAGAATCCCTCCATACCCAGCTCTCCCATTTAACCACACTGGCAGCTCTTACAGCTGCTCTGTGAACCACGGCCACAACCAGATGCCCAAGGCATGGGCTGACAGGTTGTCTGTCTGCACAAAGCCATTTCCAATTTGCAGCACACTAATTTCATGTCCAGCTCACAGCCAGCTTTCCCTTTTGCCTCTGAAGAGGCTGTGCTGTATCATAATTCATCCCAGGCCATGAGCAGGCATCTGAAACTCCTGTACATTATCTTAGGAAAGCCTCATGCTCAATTTCTTTAAAAGACAGGGAGCAAGTGAGTCACTTCACATACCTTGGCAGTCACATACAAGGCAACGGGTATGGCCAGAAGGAAATAACATCACAAACTGGCAAGGAATGGCTACATCTACCCGTTCAACAAGACTGGGTCCATGCTAAAATGTACTGCTTTGAAGATGGAACAGCAAGCATTCATCTCAAGTTTTATTTGTGTATTAACATATGGACACCAAAGTTGGAAGTCCATCAAAACACGACAAAACGCTTCCAAATGCAAAACTGATACAGATTCCTCCTTAGCATTACTCTAACAAACACAGAGGTGGCTCGACTCCCTCTGCTCCTCTTCTGGATAATTCTCTGCAGCACACAGCAAGCTTTGTGCCATGCTGGAAGGCTGTCGAGCATCAGCAGTGGAAGGAGTGGCTGTGAGCAGCAGGGATGACACCGCAGGGGGACCCCTGGGGACACGGCGCAGCAAGGATACGGTGCCAACGTATAGTGAGAGGTCCAACAGCTCCTCCACAGCGCACGGTGCTGGATGGAGGGATGTCGTTCCCTGCACCACGCACTAACAAGCGCAGATGACAGTTTCTTTGGGAGGAGAACAGCATCCCTAGAGAAACAGGGATGCCAAGGGTAGCGCCCACTACCACCCTCTGGCCTGGCAAGCGGCCTCCAGCCCCGGGTACGGGCGCAGAATGAGGCCTCCCCGGCACGGCAGTCCGACCCGCCCCGGGCATGCAGGTCCCTCAGTGGCCGCGGCGAGGCCCTGGGACGCAGCGACCGGCAGGGCAGGACCCCCAGGCCCAACCTGGTGCAGGCAGCCCAAGGTCGCCGGGCCGGGCTGCTGCCCCACAGCCAGCGGTGGGGACCCCATGCGGCTCCCCTCAGAGCGGCCCTCAAACCACGACCCTCTCGGGAGGCCGCCGCCGCCCGCGCCGAGCTCCAGACCCACGGGAAGAGCCGGGCCGGTATCCCCGCAGCCCGAGCCCCGCCCGGCGACCCCAGACTCGCCCCAGCCCGGCCCTACCCCCGCCACGCTCCGGCCAAGCGCTTCCGCCTGCCGGCCCGTCCGCGCCCGGCCCGCTGGAGGCCGGCGGCAGCAGCGCCCATGGCCCGCTCTCACCTGCCGCGCCACCTCGGCCGCCGCCATCGCTACGAGCCCGCTACAGAGCCCGCCCCAGCCGAGCGGGCGGGCGGGCAGCTCCGGACGCGCCCACCGCGATGCCGCGCAGGGTGGGGGGGGGTGTTGGTGGAACGCCTATCCGGCCCTGCCCAGCTTCGCGCCTGTCGCCCACCCCGCCACCGGCACCTCTCCCCGCCCTGCCGACACCCACCCAGCTCGGTCCCGCCGCCGCCGCCCCGCTCCGGGAGGAGCAGGGCTGCCGGTTCCCCCCGCGACCGCCCGCTATGGTGCAGCCCGGCTGCGGGCGGGGCCGCGGCCACAGTGTGGCGGGGAGCGGCGGGCTGAGGGGCGCGAAGCGGGCGGCAGTGGAGGGTGAGAAGCGGTGTGCGAGCCGTGGGGTAGCGGCTCCGCGGCCGCGGTCACTGCCAGGCCCACGGGGACCCTGCCCGCATCCCGCACCCTGCTCAGCGCAGCTTCCCCCGCGCGGACTCCTCAGGGCCCGGGAGGACCCGCCCGACTGCCCTGGGGCTCCTCGGTTAACGTGGGCCGCGGGATCCCACAGCTGTGCGCGTCCGGTTCTTTGCCTCCCGGAGCCCACAGAAGCCACCAACAGCCAGTGACAAAACCAGGCATTCCAGAAAGGGAGCAAGGGGACAATTACGTTTTCACAACCAATCATTTGGGCTTTATGGGATGATACCGGCTCCCCACACATCCCAGAAAACCTGGTCCAAGCGGTTGAAGAAAGACAAAGCTACTTAGGGGCTGAAAACCAGCCTGGGGCAGGTTGGAACAGGGATAAAACTTAGGGGAGGAAAGGAAAAACGGTTGAAGGGGCTGGTGGGGCTCTGCCTGACCAGCCCTAAAAACACGTGGTGACAGTTCAGCCATGCTGTGGGAGTCTGAGGAGTCATGGATAAGAAAGGTCTTGGGAGAGACAGGACTGGAGGCTTCCAACGCAGAGGAATTTGTCTTGATTCCTAATAAAGCTGGGGTACAAACTGCTGGTGGCTGCAGCCACCAACAACACTGGGCACGGGGCCTTGCTGGGAAGTGAAACACAGCAACAGAGGAAGGCCAGAATGCTGCTGGGCTGAAACAGGGGGCGACAAGGGACTCAAATCACCATGCTGGGCTGGGTCTCCCTTACAGCATGGAGACCCACCTGCCACTAGCCCCTTGGAGCAGTAACTTTGTCCTTCCTGAGCACAGCAATAAGGAGAAGCATTGCAATGGTGGGGAGCAGTTTCGGAGGGCTGTACTGCAGGTGTCCTCAGCAAGGCACCTGGGACTTTGCGATGGTGCTGGAGCCAAAGGAGGCATCCCCAGGACCAGCGTTACAGATTTGCACACACCAGTCACTGCAAAAGAGAATGCCAAGTCCGAGTGAAGGTTTCCAATTAGTCTTTTAATAGTTCTTCAGTTACAGCTGGAGCTGGGTGCCTCCAGAGAGGGGTCCCTACCCCAACTCATGCCTCCCAGTTATGCCCGTTCCACAAATCACCCCATGCCCAAGTCCAATCACCTAATTCTGGTGGGTAGTCTCTTGATTTCTCTCACTGGGTTTCACAGTCACTGGGCTGGCCTTCATCTCTTTGCTCCTTATCTTCTTCAGTCTGCTTGTATCTGCTGAATTCAGTGAGCTCTTTGTTAGCAGCATTAGTTTTACCAAGCTTACATGCGGTCAGCTCTTGCAGCCGAAGGCTTCAGCTACTTTAGCTGCTAGTGCTAAGCCACTAGTGCCAAGCCACTGGTGCCAAACGGGACTATGTAGAGAGAAGAACACAGTTAACCAAATTTCCTCCACAGCAGCAGCATTGGGCTGCCCAAACCCGCTGGTCCCGTGCACCATCCTGCTCTCCCTCTGTGTCAGCTCAGGTGAGGAGCCCAGGGACACAGCCCGCCCACGGGCTGTGCCCGGGCCCGGCGCCGGCGGCAGCCACGGGTGCAGCGTGACCAAAGGTCACTGCACCGCCCCGGCAGCGCCGCAGCCCCGCAGCCGTGCCCTCCTGCCGTGTGGAGTTGGTTCCTCCTCTGCCTAACGCCGGGGCAGGAAGTGTGGGGTGCGAGCTGCGAGCTGAGCCCTGCCGGGGAGCGGGCTGCCGGCTGGCCACGCGGTAGCACCGACATGGCCCGGCGGGAGCGGGAGCAGGGCTCGGCTGAGCCACGGGTAACTGGCATTGCCCGGACATTCACCTTCCTGGAAGCCACTCGGCCCAAAGCAGGGAGCCTGGCCCGCATCTCCCATCTCTGGCCAGCCACCACAGGGAGCAGGGAGCGTTTCCATTCGCTGCAGAGGATGGACACCAACAGGAGCGTCAGCCAGAGCAGCCAGAGCCTGGGGAGCTGGGGCAGGACTGCAGGCCGGCGCTCTGTTGGCTCTGGCAGTACCCGGAGGAAGGAGCTGAAGGAAATTCTCTTGCAGAGCAACAGCCCCGGCAGCGCCATGCGGTTTGCCACCGCTCAGAAGACATCCGATGTCAGCAATGTCCTTGCAGGGACACACGAAGAGCAGAGCCCCGAAGTGCTGTCCCTTGCCCTGGATCCCCTGGAGCATGAATGGCTGCTGACAGTGGCCCAGGGTGATGCAGACAACATCATCAGGCTGCTGGACCTAGATCCCACTCTGCTGAACAGGAAAGACTTTGTGACAGGCTTCACTGCTCTTCACTGGCTTGCCAAGCATGGCCACTATGAGAGCTTCATCCAGGTCATCTCCCATGCCCAGAAGAAGGGCTATCCCATCAACGTGAACATCCCTGCGGCCAGTGGTGGCTTCACCCCCTTGCACGTGGCTGCCCTGCAGGGACACGAGCTGCTCATCAAAGTGCTGGTGGGAGCTTACGGGGCAGACACCAGCCGCAGGGACCACAACGGGCGCAAGGCTTGGCAGTACCTGAGTGCAGACACCTCCCAGGAGCTGAAGGAGCTGGCTGGGGCCTTGGAGGAGGACTTGGTCCAGCTATGCTCTCACAACACCAACAACAACTGTAAGTCATCCAGAGAGGCCAGGGCAGGGCAGGACTGTGTGGACTCCAGGGCTGAGGGGAAAGCCCATCGCTCCTGGAGCATGTCGACCCTCCGGGTCTTTGTCCGACAGGCATTTACTTTCTTCCAAGAGCGCTAAAGCTCCGCTGGCCCCATTCTCCTGCAAACCTGCGCTGAGTAGTAGCTGGAAGAGCCTGTGAGGAGTTGGGAACTGGGCAACGGCTGGCGCTTGAAATCCCAGCCAAGCAGGGATTAACCTCCTGCATGGGGCACTGCGGCCACCTGGGTCTCACGTGGCCTTTCAGGGCTTGTGCCGGTGTTTGTGTGTGTGTGTGGCAACCATGGCCATTTGGAGCACTGCTTGTGTCCAAAGGGGATTTTGCCCCCACCCCTGCTGATGGGCATTCCTTGCCACAGCCTGGCAGAGCCCCACAGTAGGGGCTCACATGCCAGCATTGCTGTGGGGAGCTGCTTCTGCAACACCCCTCATGCCTGTGTGGGGATGCTGACCCTCCATGGAGGGTGTCCTGTGCTGGGGTGGATGTTTGGGTGCCCATCACAGGCTGCCGGCAGACTTTGTGTGTGTCTGCAGGTGGGTCATGCAGCGACTTGGTGTCTTTGTTGTCCCACCTATAACATGAGGCTGTGTCATGGCTTAAGCCCAGCCAGTAACTCAGAACCACGCAGCACACCCCTGGCTCCCAGCAATGCTGTGAAGTTGGACTCATCGTGGTACCTCAGGTGCCTGGACAGAGGGACTGGCAGAATATAATCACGTATTTCACAAGCACATTCTTGTAATGCCAGAAGCCTGGCACTGGGCTGACAATGGAGAAGCAACTATGGCTTCAGAAACAAGCCCCTAAATACTTCTTTATGTAAGTTTTTCTGCTGGCAGGGAGAGTGGGTACAGACAAGCAGGCTGCGCCTCCAGCCACAAACGCTTTCCAGCTCCCTGTGAGATTTCCAGACCTCTTCCACCTGTACCTCTGGGCTACTGTTAGTCTATGACAGCTAAAGCTGTTTCTCAGTAAAGTAGGAGCTGGAGTGCCCAGCAAAACAAGGTTTTCAAAGTTCAAGACAAGTCCCTCTGGCAGCCCTGGTCGGGGCTCCCTGGGACCCCCATCCAGGGGGGCCTGAAATGCTCAGCCCCACTGGAGATGGGGGCAGGAGTGGAGGAGGTAGGAGAGCCACCCAGTAGGGTGGCATGTGGTGGCTCCTGCAGGGACTGGAGTTGATGAGTAGCTCTGGAAAGATGATTCATTGCTCAAAACCATGGAAAATGTACAAAGGCTGAGAGATTATCTTTGTTGCTACTGAGGCTATGCTCAAAAATGAAACTCGAGAAACGTGCCTATAGCAGCACAGCCCTGTGTGTATGTACTGGTAACTTCATTAAATAGGCAAAACCTCTGCTAGCCTGTTTGTGTTTGTTTCACCAAATGGAGCTCTGCTCAGCTGATTTCAGCTTGCTTTTCACATTCTCAAAAGCAAGGGCTGCTTCAAAATATCTTCAGAAAAACAACTTCCCCTTTTTCATCAGCATGAGACCATTTCTACCCCCTTAAATAGCAATCCCATGAGAAGTGACTCTCAGACAGCACATGGGGAGTTTCTGTTCCCCATCACAGTGCAGAAGCTCTTGCAGAGACATCACCCCATTTATATTCAGATTGTGAAATGCTGCTCAGACAACCCAGTCTGCAGTGGACAATACATGGAAGAACATCCTCCAGATAAAGCAGATAGTAATCTGGTGACTGATTAGTGACAGGTGACATTGTCACCTAGGTGACAGGGTGGACACATAGATGTGTCTGGACATCTTAATCACCAAAGTCAGCAGCAGAGACACACAAAACACAGTGGGAATGGATTTAATGCCTGATCTACACTGGTTTTGTAATGCTTTAACTCTAATAGATTAAGGACTATAGCAACATACCTCCTTCCAGAAACTCTGGCCACATCCATACCACAGGACAGCAAGCTGGCTTCCAACAAGCCTGGCCACAGCAGCACAAACTCTATGAAAAGCACTGATGTCAAAACACCGGCAATCTTTAGTTCTGGTAGCCACAGCACTGTTGGTAGACAGGTGGGTGCACGTCTGGTGAAGTATTTTTTGACCCCTAAGTCCCTTCTCACCCTTTCACAGCAGCATGCTGTTGAGAAGAGGGTGCGGGACCACTCTTGACATTCTTCTCTAAGGCACAGAGTAAACAGTGGAATTAATGAGAATTTCCTTGAAGGAGTGGCTTCCTTGGCATGTGAAACTGCAGCTTAGTCATGCTCCACCAGGAAACCCGGACTTCCATTGAAAAGTAAAATTTAACTGGCAAATGCCACACTTAAGTAAGATTAAACAATTTTTTGTACTTGCCTCCCGCTGACAGCTATCCAAATCCCCTAAAGGCAGCTTCCCAACATCTTTTGGTCATGGGTTTGAAGCTGTATTCTGCTCTGAGACAAATTAGGCAGGCACTTCAGAAGGAGCAAGACCAGAGCCTGGTGTTACAACATACTCATCAATGCCAACCCTGCCTTGCCTGCCCTGCAAGGGATCCTCTCCTCAGAGCAAATGCCAGTACCCTTTCTGCTGCTGTGCATCATGTTTGCCCCAGACATCACCCCTCATTCACATGGTTTATTTTCAGACCTACAGAGAAGGCAGTTTGCAAACACAGACATTTAAAAAATAGGTATACAATCTTTGTACACTTTGCTTCTCACTCAAACAAAAGCATATCCACAAAAATGGACTGGAATATCCAAGTTGGTTTTTTTCTTCTTTAAAGCTTCTGTTGATGTCTTAGTTACTGTGCATTAGCCCCGTTCTGCAGAGATCCCTGATCTCCCTCACAGCTCGCAGGGAAGGAGAGGGCAGAGAGCTGCCACAGGGCAGCAGAAATCATTCACACCCAGATGTATTTGTGTTGGTTAAGGTTCTAAAGAAAACTGAGTTTAACCCAATTTTAATTTGTAGTAAATTAACTTCATGCTATCCCTTCACATCCAATTTGAAAAGCAGCCAAATGGGGAAGAATATTATGAGGGGTTATTTTCCAAAGCAGCTCCTTGGTAGAAGCTGCTTCCACCTAATAAAAATAGCACAATAATGACTGTAATAGGGAGACTATCTAACAAACAGTAATAAATAGCTCAATCTATTACTTAGGAAAGGCTTCCCACAAATGCCATGGAGAAAACTCTTTCCAGTCTCAAAAAATTACTTTTTCCCCCTTAGCTAGGTCCTCATAGACACAAATTAAGAGAAACTCTGCAAGCAGCTCTGCCTGCCAGCAGTGGTGATGGGGAGAGGAAGAGGGCTGTTCACAAGGCTCCAAGGCTGATCTTTGACCCTCAGCAATGCTATTATTTCCTAAACACTTGTTTCAAAGAGAAGAGCACAGAAGAGATTTAAAAAAGATGGGGTAAAAGTGTTTGCAGCACCTGGGCCTCTGTTGAAACATCTCTGGTAATGCTGTTTGCTGCTTTCCTGTTGCAGTGACTTACTGCTTCCCTCCGTTAACGAGGCAGAAACTAGACTCTTACCAGACAGGAAAGGGGCTAGAAGTTACCTCTGAAGTGTCCTGAAGATGGTAAAAATCACAGCCTTGCTCTGCTGTGCTCACAGAAACTTCCAGAACACCTTCCTTAGGAAGAAGACTGTAAGGATCTCTGAGCGAGACATCTATTTTGTTATGCATTTATGCGTGCTCAGCATATGCTGCTGCCCAGCATTATTTCCTGTGAAACAGAATGTGAAGGAGATATATATCTACTTACCTTCAATATGAAAAACAGCAACACAGAACATACGGCAGCCTGAGGCTTCCTCAGGAAGCTGCCACCCAGGAACTGAGCTACTGCAGCAGGCTGAACCCAGAAAATAGCACCTCAGTGTCAGGATGGGCTCTGCAGCAGCCACTTTGGAGAACAGGTTTGCACCTTCAGTTATTTCCTGCTGACCAGAACACCTATCTCAGGTCTGCACTGCAAAAGCGAAGGAGCAGCAGCCACACAGGACTCAGTGCTGAGCCACAGCCTCCTCCTCCACTTCCCTGCAGTACATAAACATTGCACATGCCCCAGCTGGGGAGCTGGAGTGATGACTTCTCTGGGCAGTTTAATTCCTTCCTTTGTCCCTTTTTTTAAGTAGGTACTAACTCTTCCTTTGAGCAGCATCTTTAGTTAATATGCTCCTGCTGAGAACATTAATGTAGAACACCATTGTCTGGCATCAAGACCAACTTGATTAAGTCAACACAAAGCTCCAGACACAACTCAGGTGGTCATTCTAGGGAACATGCAGCCATTATGTACTACAGGTTGTAAGACTGGCATTTTGTAGGAGCTAAATCTATGCAGACTGTGCCCTATTCTTCCCTCCTCCTCCTTTCCTATCCCCTTAGTGAAACCTTCTTTCACCTGATTATTCCACTGCACCCACTCTCCAGCCAGGATCTTAACGCCAGACTCCATGGGCTGCCCTGTACCACATCCTGGAGTCAGCACTTCAGGAGTGCGGCCAGACCTGCCCCGCAGACTGAGCATGGGGAATGAAGCTGCCTGAGCACAGGCTCATGAGGACAGGCAGCGCTCAGGGCAGCCTTGCCCATACGCTGCTTCATTTGTGAGTACCGCTAATCATCTCAGTCCCATGCTCTCGCTCCATGGGCAAGTGTTCTTACAGCACCTGTGAGCACGCAACATTTCAGCATTTGCCCAGTACCGTGGTGCCCTCTCCCACATTAACTCCTTTAAAAAAATCAGTTCTGATTTTTACCCTCTTCTTTAAAGAAATGGCATGCTTTGCTCCAAGAGGTTTACAGTAAGTGGAAAGGAAGACACAGCCTGCTCTATCTTATAAGGTTTCTCACACTGAAATTATACTCACAGTAACGTTAGTTTTTATTCTGTTAGTATCCCACCATATATATATGAAATAATTTCAACCACATCATCCAGGTCTATATTTATTAGTAAACCTGCACACTGTCAATACTCATGATGATGCCTGAAAGAAAGAACATTTAACAGAACACAGTCTTCATGTTTCAGATGCAAATTACTTCCAAGATTTTCCCAGTTAACATAAATATCTCAGACTAGCTTACAAAAAAACCAACACTCATTTGGGGAGTGCAGTCCAACACTACAGAGGGAATTACTTGGGGTTGCCAAACAGCCACAGGTGTATCAGTCTGACGCAGAAAGACAAGTGTTACTAGAGTTCCCAGGAGACAAGTCTCTCTTACAAGCCCAGTTTGGTCCTTCTCCAGTGCCTCCTTTTGGAGTTGTACCTAAGACAAAAGCAGTGTATATTAGCAAAGGGCAGACACATTTGAAGGTCCAGGTGGACTAAAAACACCTTGAATTAGCTGAATGGTAAGGGACTGAAATCTTTCTTATGTGCTAGAGCAGGAAGTTGCCAACAATCATCAGCTGTGAACTCGGTTTAGAATTTCCACCTCATTCACTAACCAAGTAGCACATTACTGCAACAAAATCTAAACCTCAAGGAGGTAAAGGTGCCTGCAGAGATGCAGCACTGACGTGAATATCCTCTTTCCTCCTCTGGAGACACGACCTGTGATCTTGTATTGACTGTCCAAAGGAAAAACTACCTCCTGAATGCAGTTCATACTCTTAACACAAAAAGTATCAGTTTTCTTCAAAATCTGAAAGCAGAGCAGCATATGGAAAGACTGTCTTCCAGTAAAGTACGTACTTGTACCTGTTAAGAACAAATGGTTTCACCACTGTACAGGTGAAACCAAGGAGAGTGTTAACAGAGACTCTCTCAGCAGGAGAATGGCAGTACTCCCACAGGAAGAAGCACTGCAATTGCAGCCTGCTTTAGCACAGGCTGGGAAAAACTGGTGCCCGATGTACTGAAGTGCCATAAGATGTATCAATTTTCTCCATGATGAAGTATTCCAAAGTACTGCAATTAGGTTAAACAGAACCCAACTGGGAAGACAAGGATACAGTTTAGGGCACACAATACTGATTCTGCCTAGAAAAAAACAAGAGAAGTAACAGGAATGGAACCTACCAAGTCTGTGACCTTTCACTACCTGACCCAGCCACTGCTAGTGGCATTTTCCTCACTACTCAGGACAAAAAACAATCTGGGAGAAAGAATCCTGTTCCCTTAAAAAGCTTAGACAAGGAAGTGTATGAGGTAAAAAGCCAGTGGCACAGTATAAGTAAACAAATTACACTGGCTGAAGCTTTTAAACCAGAGTGCTTAGATATAGATCACCTTTTGCATGCCTCACATTCACCCAGTATTTTACAGTCCGCTCTTACTGCATTTTCCTAAACGCAATACTTGAAAACAAACACTATGGGCAAACAAAAAGAACTGATGCAAATCAATTCTGCAGTGATGTACCAAGGATCTTACACTGTCAATTTTATCTCACATACGCCTAACAAACCCTTTGCTCCCTTACAATCTTCTGTGTCTCAGAACACCCCTGCTCAATGAGGTACTGTTCCTTGAGATGCAGGCTCACAGAGGGACAGCTCTGAGCTAGGGGAAAGGTGTTGGTAAGGGGAACATCATCATCAGAGGCTACCAGGGTACAAATTCTGGAGTAAATTATCCACAAGTACAGTTCACGCCTTCACTTTACATGTGCCATCACTGAACACCTGTGGATCCTTGCAGAGCACTGGAATGAACAGGACCACTACAGAAGGAACTGGCATGGAAGCTTCACACTGCCTCAAGAAAGCACAACAGGCCAACAGTACCTGGTGGAGTTGCGGATCTGCACCAGTGTGCCCGTATGGCGTTCACAGCCACGAAACTGCTCTGCTGCTTGCATAAACTTTTTTACACAATCAGCTTCTGACTTCAGCCCGAGCGGCACACGCAGCCTGACTGCGCCTGGGCGGCTGCAGCGCCTCAGAAAGCGACAGAAACTTACCTGATCTTATTGCCCGTCTTCATGCGAATCCACTGCGGGATCGGCCGGTTCTGCTTCTGCTTCTTGGCAAGGAAGCGTTTGATCTTGAACGTCTTGTGAGACGACTGGAAGAGAGAGCAGCCGTTAGCCCCACACATCCGCCGCCGCCCCGCAGCCGGGCCCGGGCCGGCCGCCCTGCGGGAGCTCAGCCGCGCCAGCGCAGAGCAAGGCCCGGGGGCCAGCAGGCCGCAAGGCCTCAGCGAGCCGGGAACGGGGAAGGAAACGTTGAACCCAGGGCCCTTCGCCCGGTGCTGCGAGCCAGCCAGCCGGCAGCAGCTAGAGGGCCCGGACCATCGCGCCCCGGCGGCGGATGGCGGCCGATAGTCTCACCATGGCGCGGAGCTGCCTCCAGTCCCAGCGATGGCGGCGGCGGAAGAGAAGGAAGGGGCGGGGGGAAGCACCCAGAGAGACGAGGCGGAAGCGGCGCGGGTCGCGCCGCCGCAGCGACCCCTGGCGGCCCGGAGCACACAGAGCGTAGCGAGGGACGGCAGCGGCACGAGTTTGTGCGAGTTTATTGGGTTTAGTACAAAACAGCTATGGCTAAAATTCGCTAGCTTAGGAGGAGCTGCTACTGGTGAAGTCTCTTTCTGGGCTGTAAAACAACAGTTCAAGTTATGAGGGAGGACAGGAGTGCGGTAACGCTCCAGACAGTGAAGGGAGAATGCTGCAAAAGAACAGGATGCCCAAACCAGCTACATTTGATTAAAAATAAGCGTTTCATTGTAGGTAGACTTTACATGAGAATTTGTCAAGAAGTATTCCAATATTAAGCCAGCTTATTCATACACTCCAACTTAGTTACTTAATATCGAGAGAACCAGAAAGAGGAAGGTCTCTCCCTCCCTAGCGTTATCACTGACATGCCAGGCGCTCTCCTCTTCGTGTGCCAGAGGCTCCTCCTCTTCATCAGCACCTCAATAGCCCCAGCTTGTGTACCTGTCTCCGTGCCAGACTGACATCATTCAGCTATCACTGCCACACACCACCTGTGTTAACTCCGGGCAACTTCAAGCTTGCTCTGCTTAAGCACATCAAGCACTGGCTCCCATTGCCTTATGGTAAAGCTCTGCCTTCAGATCCAGGTGTCATCTCCTCCTGACTGCACGACTCATTTATTATCATACTTAAGGCCATAAAGTCTTTCTACTTTGCAAAGATTCTCTTCTGATGTAGTTTAGATGCTGGGAAAATAAATTCAAATAACTGAAAATACAATGAGAACACATTTCAAATTCCAAATCTACAGCTGAGGTTCTTTAACCAGAAACATCCAACAGCACAATGCCCCCTTATCTTCCTTTGTTCCTTCTTCGCTTCGAAGGCACTTCTGGATTGCGTAGTACATGCTCTTTGGCTGCACAGACAGTCAGAACACATAAGGCTTGCATGCTAGTCACTCCTCTTCCTTCATATTACTCGCCTCACTCTCTTGTTTCTTATCCGCACCCTGATCTGCAGGCTTTGCAGCACTGTCTTCATACTGACACAATCTGCTCCGGCTTCGGGCTCCTGGCTGGTACAGCTGCATTGCTGGACGATCCTGAAATAAATCAAAACTATTTAGACTCTTTCATAGCCTCAAGCCATCATAGTTATGATGGCATCAGTGATAGTAGAAATGGCTCAAATCAAACTTTTCAAGGTGTTCTAAGTTAAATTATTCCACCACGTTTGCAAGGTAACTTCAACTGTCTCAAATCAAGGTTGTCTCTGTTGCAAGGCAACACCCCAGTTCAAGCCACAAACACCACTGCGCACAGCTGAAGTTATCTGTAAAGAGCTTCCTCCTAAGATGAGTTCAGCTTGCCCTCTCTCAGAACAGAGGCCAACTTCAAGCTTCTTCAAACCCCCGAGTTTCATTTGTATCCGAAAATGCCTTAACTGATATGGAAAACTTGCATACAACAGATTTGCAGGGTATGTAACACTATGCCCGAGACATTCCTTCTTCAGTCTACAGGAGATCTTCTGTCATATTCTGCATGTAGCAGTCTTGTCCCCATTTGAGGGAACCTGTTCAATCACTTTCTTACTTCGAGATGTATTTTCAGGCATGTATAGTGTCAGCAAGAGACACAGGCAGGTGACTGATGCTCTGCTGACACTTTAAAGGGACAGCCTAAGGCATAAGTCAGCAAATGAAAAGGAATCAGTGTCTTTACAATTTAGCCCATGGTATCATGGCTTAATTCCCTATACAGTGACAAAGAGTTTAAGCAAAGTTTAGCAGACAAAGAGGCAAACTTTCTAGCAATGGCAGAGTTTGTTACCAGAACAGGGAGAACTTTCAACAGAGAAACCACACGGTTCTCTCCTTGAAGTGCTTTTACCCTAAAGCCCACAAACTGGTCCATATGAATCAGACACATGAATTTAAAGAAATCCAGCACCTTGTTTCTGATACGATCCCTCTTAATTGTATCCTCTTTTTTATCATCTTTGGTTACTTTCTCAGATTTGTCCGTGCTGCTGGTAAAGTCTGTAAGATCACTTTTCTTTCCCTTTTCTCTGAGTAAGTCTCTCTCCTTTTTCACCTCTTCCTCTTTTCTTCTAAAAACCTTCTCTTTCTCAAAGCGCTCTTTCTGCCTCCGACGCTCCTCTTCTTGGCGCCTCAGTTTCTCCCTCTGTGCTCTCTCATATTCTCTGTCTCTTTCATAATCTCTATCTCGGTCCCTGTAGTCCTTTACACACTCATCTTCTGATCTGTATGAAAACAAAACTGAAAATTAAGCTCAAAAGATTCATCAGAGCTGGGAGATCAATGTAATACTGGTGTAAGTTTGCAATATGAAGATGACACACTGGTAGGTTCTAGGGAGCTTTTGGGAAGCTGCATTAACTCAAGTCATGCATGAGAACGTGAGATGATGCTGACTGCTGGCACTTCCTAGGCTCCTACTCACACAGCTGGCCAAGTCTCCTCTGACTCTGGAAAACACCTGGATTTCTCTGTCTTATCTCTATTTCTCACATGGCAGAACTGAACCTTGTTCAAGATCACAGAACTGTTAAGAATTACACCTTCCACTTTGACATTTTACAAGACTTAAAGGGACTAATAACTGCAGCACACCTCTCCTCTTGCCACAGCTCTAATTCTCCAATTGCAAAGACAGCGTTCGCAGCCTGCTGCAGGTCACCCACACCTGGGCTTCTTTTGCAGAGTTCCTACAGTGAGTTGCAAAAACATTAAAACTTGTCCACTAGTGAAGAACTGGTCAAGTAATTCACACAGCTTTCTGCAACCACTGGGATATGCACTGTCACAGAGAACACATCCCCTGCCTTCAGAAAACTAATTGCAAAGGAATTACAAAACATAGTCATGGCAGAGCAGCCTAAGCCTCAGTACAATCAGGAAACAAGTTATATATACATATATATATTTATAGCAAGTACTAGAATACTTTTTTGCCTTCTCTTCTTTAGTCTCCCCATCAGATCGTTTGGCAGATGCACTACTCGCATTTTTTTCCTCCCTCAGAGTCTCTTTTTCCAGTTTCTTGGATTTTTCTTTTCTCTCCAAGTCTTTTTCATCTTTTTCAGGCTTCTTAAGCAGCTACAAAGAAAACAGAAGTCTCAACTAAAAAGCTCACTCTAATATGTATTGTCTGGCACAACACCAAAATTCCAAAGGAACCACAGTCCAGTAAGAAACAAACATTAAAGTAATACTACTGCAAATCGTAGTATTTCTAAAAGCTGGAGTGTATGAGTAAGCATTATCCACAGAGCAGACTAGTAATTTCTCCTAAAACAGGCCATTTTAGAAAGCTTAAAAAGTCTCCATTCCATAGTGAATTCACAGTCTTGTTTACCACAGCATGTACAACAGTCACATGACAAAAAGCTTTAAGTATTACTATGAAGCATTACAGCATGTAAACCTTTACAATGCCTAACACTGAATATTACAAAAAAGTGGTAATCTACTAACACCAAACCCATGTGATTCTTCACACAATACTCAAAGCACATTCTGAGAGACTGATATACAAATAATAGGGAAAGGGAGTGTAACAGTTTATAATAAAGAACTGTTCTAGACCTTAATCTTTGGTTCTTCTTTTGATCTGTCTCTTTCTTTTTCTGGGCATCTGTCTACCTTCTTCAGTTTTTCTGCTTCTTTTCTCTTCCTTCTCTCCTCCTCTTTCCATTTTCTTCTTTCTTCTTCTCTTTGTCTTTTTCTTTCCAATTCTCTCCTCCTCCTCTCCTCTCTTTTTTCTTCCCTCAGTCTCTGCATGTGTAAAAACAAAGAGAAATAGTGTCTTTCCAGATCAATAAAAGGTCCCTCTAAGCCTAAAAAGATACCATGCCACAGTGATAAAGTAAATCACCTCAACCCCACCTCTACTGTAATAGAAAAAAAGTCCTGTTGTCTCTCTTATGCTGTTGTGAACCTGAACACGTTACAGCAGCATTTCATCTTTTCCCCTCATTCATGACCCTTAATTTGTACTACCTTAAAAAAACTAACAAACACAACAGCAGCCTCAGCCTTTATAATTCTATTTTTAATTAAATCTGCCCTATCTGTTATCTCCTCCATCGCTAAAAGTTAAAATGATATTATGTGCTGGGAGAAAGATGATCTACAAGAATCAATGATCTACAAAGACCTCAGTCAGAACAGCATTGAAAAGGAATCTAGTTTGACAGTACCACAAGCAGCATTTAGCTGTGAGCAGAACACACATAAAGCACCACCATTCCTGCAAGGGCTAGTGTTCTGGTAGTTTAAAGTATGTGAACCAGATGTTAACAAGTTGGGTCAAAAGCTTTTCTTCAAGAGGGCAGAAACTTATCAACATACATGCTGCAATATATACACCCATGCTTTAAATAAGCGAATTGTACTTGCAAGAAATAAAAAGATTCTGGAGATAAATCTTACCTGTTTATTTTTCAGGAAGTTCAACAAAGGAGTAGTCTTTTTAGCTAGAGAATACATAAAACAAATGTAAACAATTTGCCTTATCTAATGCTGCAACCAAACCCTACCCGAAATGAAGAAGCCTTACGGATTTTCCAGCCTGTCTCCTCTCACATACAGCAATACAGCAGTAAAACAAGTCTTCCAATCCTACCCCTGAACAGTGGCAACTATTAGGATTCTATAACCTTCTTTAGTGACACACAGATACCTCTCTGTAATGGGATATTCAGTCTGCATTAGGCTTTTCCCAGATTCTCTCACTTTGAAAGAGCATTCTGGTCATTTTTGTGATATTTTACCCAACCACAAAATCTCTTAACTCCTGCATGCGTGGAACATCACTGCATCTCACTGAAATGCAGCCACTCCACAGCCTAGTATGGCTAGCAGATGTGACTAGCAGCTTAGAACAGGCATAGACATTATCATATAAAACTTAAACCTAGGGAAGAATTTAGACCATGGGAGCAAAACAAAATACACTGAGTAGTATTAGCCTAAAGGTTTAATAAATACCTAACAAGCACACATAAGAATTCAGTCTCCTGAAGGGTGAAAAAAATCACAGCTTCAAATTACACCACATACATTCCTTTGTGCTCTAGGAAAATGCTGCTGTAGTACATAGATTTCCATACCTATGAGCTCTTTGTTTCTTGCCTCTATTTCCTCCAACAAAGTTTCTGGAGTGGAAGTTAATTTTTCATCATCTGCACTGTAACTTTCCAGAAACTTCTTGTACTCTGGATCTATGGGGGAGGGAAGAAAAAGAGGAAAAAAGAAACCACAGCATGAAAAGAAGTTCCTTTGTGCACTGCTGGAAGTCTGGGTTAATCTGCATAAGTTGTGGTGCTTATGTCACCTGTTCGTAAGCTAGCAGCTCTCAAATGAGCTGCTGCACTATGTTTGGCTAGAACAATCATATTTAACAGATTTGCAGCTGCCCATAGCTAATAAGCTATAATTAAGCAAATATTTTATCAATAAACAACAGTGTCACAGAAAAAATTTTTGTTCTGGTTTCAGCTGGGATAGAGTTAATTTTATCCCAGTAGCTGCTGCAGGGTTGTGTTTTGGCTTTAGTCTGAGAATAATGCAGATAATACAGTTGTTGCTAGCAGTGCTTACCCTGATAAAGGACTTTTCAGCCTCATACTCTGTCAGTGAGGAGAGACACAAGAAGCCGGGAGGGAGCAAAGACAGAACACCTGACCTGAACTAGCCAAAGGCGTATTTCCATACCACAGCACATCATACCCAGTATATAGACTGGAGGAGTTGGCTGGGAGGCACTGTTCGCTGCTTGGGTTTGTCTGAGTATTGGTCAGTGAGTGACGAACAATTGTATTGTGTATCACCTGTGTTTCTTTGTGGTTTTATTCCTTTCTATTGCCTCCCTTTCCATTATAATTATAATTTACTTATTCCAATAATTAAACTGTTCTTATCTCAACCCATGGGTTTTAGCTTTTTCTGATTCTCCTCCCCCTCCCACTGGGGTGAGGAGCAGGAGCAGTGAGCATCTGTGTGGTGCTGAGTTGATAGCTGAGGTCAAACCACAACACAGCACATTCAAATTACTGCTAGGGATTTCAAGTGCACACATGCAAAACAAACTAGCCAGCGGTTATACCATCTTCAATAGTTCCAGTTTTCGCATCCTTTTTCTTACTCTTCTTTTTTGCAGCTTTTTGGAAAGGTGCAAACTCAACTATGGCAGCATATTCCTGACCTGTTAAGAGGAGAGGGAAAAATACATTAAAATAGAGATGAACCAGATATAGAATATATTATCCATGTCTACAGCAGGCAGATAAGCCTCACAAGAAATATGCAATACTAGAAGAGACTACTTGGACAGCATAAAAAAAATCTTGTATTTTGAAAGCTATTTAATAAAAAAAACATTTTAGAGAGAGCAGAATTCATGAACTAAACACTCTCACAACGTCTACAAAACGGCAAATTAACAGACTCACAAGATGGAAATACTAGATATAAGACTGCCCATAACTGACAGTTCAGTCACCTCAGCTATACCACACCACACAATATCCTCATCCTACAGGCTCTGCAATCGTTGTGCAAATGCAAGATAATGTTTTAAGTTAATGTAACTGAGGCAAATCTCAATTTTTGGCAAAATACAATACAATGCAACACATGACAGGCAGGTTTTAAAGTTTCATCTTCTGACTAGAATGCCACATTTATGGTTGCAGAAATCAAATGTTGCTGTTGGGTATAGCAAATACAGCATCCTGTTACACTGCAAACCAGGCTATTTAAAAGATGTGGGTGTCATTAGAACCTTGTCACGCAATCCTTCTAAATGAGGGAGGGTCTTGTGGACAGAGCTTTGTGTCACACAAAGCACCTGGCTGGATGAAATGTAAACTACAAAGCCGAAGGTGAAATCCTCAGCCTAATAAAGCCAGCAGGAAAACTCTTAGTAAAGTTTTTGCTAAATTTGTAAATTTAAGGTGTTTCAATGACAGACTAAGATGTTTTAGCACTACGCGACGTAAGTAGGTTTGAAATGCAAACTCTAAAGACATGCGGTATACTGAATACCCAACGTGCATTCAGAAAAAAAGGTAAGCGGTGATACAACTAAACACTTGGATGCTTAACCGATAAATTAAACAACATATTAACTACAGATTTAGGTCTCCAGAGACCAGACACATTTACAACTTAAGGCTGCAAGAAACAAGCCACTCCTTTTACTGAATCAAGATGATTCACTCAGCTGTAAGTAGGATCAAGCAATAATACAGACTAAAAACTGACCAAAAAAATAAGCTGTTAGAAGTGTACAGAACAGACAAAGGGAGCAGTGGAACGTGGCACCATCAACCTCAGCTTCCTTTAGCTTGGACAGTAACACCACCAATCCACTTTCAGTTTTCAGACTTCCCACTCAGGTATGACTATGCAAGTATTAACCTTAGTAATGCAACAACTGGGTTTATCTTGATACTGCTACCATCTTGATGTACACTTCACTAGCGCTTACGCATACTACTATAAGATCTACTTAGAAATATAGAAGAATGCTTTAGATCAGCTTCCACAAAGCGTAAGACTTTGTTTTCTAAAATACTGCAAAGCATTCTTTTAAGGCACTAAAGCCAAACAAACCCCAACGTGCCAAGTGGCACGTTGGGCTGCTTATGCTCATCCCTCTACAATACAGCTCGCACGCTGCACACACCAGGAGAGATGCACACAGCCGAGCGCTGCTCACTTGCCTTTGTGGTCGACAAAAACATAGCCGTCAAAGCGATCCCTGAAGAGGACTATGTCTTCCTGGTTTTTGAAGTTGATGTAGGCTCTCGAGAACATGTGAGGGTACAAGCTGCACAAAGACAAGACCCACAGAGCCAGGCTCACCGGGCGGCCCGGCTGATGGCAGCGGCGGCTCTATGGAGCCGACCCAGGGGAGGGGGCCTGCGGCCGTACCTGGAGTCGTTGGCGAAGAACTCGAAGTAATCATGCTCGGGCAGGGGCTGGAGATGCTCCTCCAGCTGCTCCTTCGTCAGGCTGGGAGGCAGCCGCCGGATCACCACCTGCGGCACGGACAAGCGCGTTGGGGCGGCCCGCAGCGCTCGTTGCCACCGCGACCCCTCACAGCCTTTCCCCGGGGAGGACCCAACTTCCCCCGCCCCACAAAGGCCGCCTCCAGCGGCCCCGGGCGAGGCCCGTTACCGCGGGGTTGGGGGGATCACACCGCGCAGGCCCCACCTTGCTGAGCGTCTCCTTCTTGTCCTTGGGCCGCTCGAGGCGGTCGAGCTCGGCAGCGCCGGTCCTGCTGTCCCCCGCGGCGCCGGTGCCCGGCCCCGGCCCCAGCAGAGCCCCCAGCCCGGCGGCGGCCCCGCGCCGCTCCTTGGGCCTCGCGTTCTCCTTGTCCTCCTTCATGCCAGGCCACCACCTCCCGCGCGGCTGCGCTTTAAAGGGCCACGAGCCGCGCCCTCGGCCAAGGCCGCCCCGCCGCGGCCCCGCCGCACTACGGCTCCCGGCGTGCCCCGCGCGACCCCGCCGCGCTACGGCTCCCGGCGTGCCCGCGCAGTGACGGCGGCGCGGGGCGGCTTGGGAGCGCTCGCAGGGTGCCCGGTCGGCGGTGCGGGAGCGGGGCACCGCGACACGGCGGCGGCGGGATGTGGTACGAGATCCTGCCCGGCATGGCCATCATTGGCGTCTGCCTTGCCATCCCCGGCCTCTCCACCATCTACATGCACCGCTGGACTAACGGCGGCAAGGTCAGCGAGGGGGGAGGACACAGGGCCGCCTTCCCTCCTCTTTTCCCGGCGGCCCGCCCGTGGGTCGAGATAGCGGGGCTGCGCTTCCGCCGGGGCTTCCTTCCCCGCGCCTCGTTTTGCTCGTGGAATCTCTTCCTTCCGGGGGCCTCTTCCGTTGAGATTCCCTGGGAGCCGCTCCCCCGGGGCCGTACCGGCAGCGCTGTTCTCTCCTGCAGGAGAAGAGGATCGCCCGCTTTCCCTACCAGTGGACGCTGATGGAGAGAGACAGGCGGCTGTCGGGGGTCAACAAGTACTACGTGTCCAAGGCAGGTGCTGGGGCCGGTGGGCAGGCAGCAGTGGGAGGGGAGCAGGAGCCGTGTGCTGGGCTCGGAGTTGGACACTGGTTGCTCCAGGTCTATGGAGCTTACTGTGCCCCTGCAGCCTGCCGGGGGCATGTGCATTTTCTTATTGTTTTTTTAATTATTTTTTTACAAAACCTGCATTTTCAGCTATGCCTTCCTGCAAGTTAGGGATAATAATGGTGCACATACAGATGATACTGTTTCTTTTTCAGGGTCTGGAGAACATAGACTAAGGTGATGGATCTTTTGAAGAATGCACTTATCTATATAAAACGATTTAACTCTAATAAAGAAAGACTTGTACGCAAACCTTGCATCCGTTGCTGTTGTGTGTTGACCCCACCTGGGTGCCAGGTGCCACCAAAGCTGCTCCATCAGTCCCCTCCTCAGCTAGACAGAGGAGGGAAACTGTAAGGATGGATGGGTACAGCAGGACAGAACAGAGTGTAAACAGGAAGAAGCCAGGTGGGCTGGACTTGCTGTTTGCACACACCTGCAGAACTCGAGGACAAACATTACAGGACTTTTATTTTCTCTATACAAACATACAAGACCTCTCTCTGCTGCCAGAAATACAATACAGAGATTTAGGTGAACAAAACAACTGTCTAGAAAACACTTTGTTTTTAAAAGCATCTGAGAAAAAGGTGGCTCAGGGGGTTTCTTTGGAAATACGCAGTTGAATCACAGAAGCACTATCCAGAGTAAGCCTCCTAAGTACAGCTTAGAGAAATGCATGTAATACTGCTAAACCAGACCAAATTAAAATAGCAGAGAAATTAAAACAGGGTTTTACTCTAGACACTTCCATAAACAAAGGAATTTCAAATAAATTTAAAAATACATCCTTGTTGCCACCTGTGTACATCCAGGGGTTCCAATCACTGCACCTACTGCTCCGATACCTATGTATGACATAGGAGAAAAAGAAGCAAGCAACTTAGTTCTTTACCACAGGCTTCCATGGGTTCGAAATAAGACCCTCCTATTACTATTTTACACCCCAAGTTGCAATCTGCTTGCTTTAAAGTAACTGAAGCCTATCTGTATTAAATTACAAACTCATTTCTATTTACAGGTCTAGTTTGAAACACAAACTAAATAAAACTGTGTTGAGGAAAAAAAAAACAAAACTAGATTTAGATCAAGTGGAGAGACTTGGATCTTAAGCAGGAACTTAGGAATTCCCTCATTTTTGCTGCTGTTTCCAATAGCTTTTTAAAGGTCTTTTGCAACCTAAATTATTCCCTGATTAATCAGAACAAATGGAAAATCTCACTTATCAGCATTAGGTAACAAAGCCTTCCCATGGCATCCTTTGGCTTGTCTGATTCAAAGTGAGCTCAGAACATTGCACCTTTCATCTTCCCTGCCTGTTCCTGCCTTCCCTGCCTTTTGTAGCCTTTCATTTTACAGGGATGCCTTGCAAACGGAGAGCAAACAATCCAAGAAAATCTGACAAAAGCAACTCTTTCCTTGATCCAAGGAATCACTCCTGAGGCTTGGCCCTGTTGGGTGAAAAGCACTGCAGCACTGGAAGCTTTTTTGTCAAGTCACAACTGGAACAGGTCAGCTGCTGCCTGGTAGAACCTGTGGTGTCCAGACCAAATAAAGAATTATTTTTCCTCTTTGCCTTTAGTCTTTCTGTAGACCATTTCTCGGAAGCTTGCAAGGATCTTATTCTCTCGTTTCCTCCTCTCCTCCTGGTTGAAGGATGCCAGAGCTCTCTTCTCATCTGCACTGTAAATCTGGTTCTCTTTACGCAGACGCACAGCTTCCATTCGGCGATGTCTGCAGAGGAGAACATTGTGTACTTCAGCACGGACAAAGGGAAGTAATGCCCCATCACGGTTTACATCCCTCAACTGGTCTGAATGTTTTGAGTGGCTTATAAAGATACCTACACTAGAGAATCCAAACTGCACACAAACCTTCCCATGAAGGAGCATGGCAGAGCAAGAAACTGACTTCTGGGGGTGTTTGCTCTCAGGCAGTCAGCCAGAAAGCCCAACCTACCCCAAAAGTGTCAGCTGCTGCCTTACCAAAATTTAAGTGAAATTCCTGTTGGACTCATAGAGAAAAAAGCGCAGCCAACCTCTCACCCTTGGATTATTCTTCTACTGAAGAGCCAGCGCATCACCACTGCTGTCCAAACATACCGCCTTTGAGCCACCTGACACAAGCATCTCCTCGTTTGAAAACTAAGATAATTACAAGGTACTTATCTAGAAAGTGTAATTATCTGTAATTACCTAAAAAGATTTTTTGCTCTTGAGGAGAAAGTGTTCTTCCAAAACCAAATTGGATAGATATATCATCTATCTACACCAAGAGGTAGTTTAATGTAGATTACTGCAAGCACACAGAGCACCTTCTCTTCCATGCTTTCAACCTGAGCTTGGAAGCAGTCTTCTAACAAGTTAGCAGCAGAAGCAGCTCTTTTAAAATCTCACTGAACCATTATCATCATCAAAACAATACCTGCTGCCACTCATGACATAACCAGAGCTCTCAAACGACGCGATCTCTTCACTGGTCAAGCCAATTTCACCTCTCCGGGGTATACGTTTTCCTGCTTTTACATATTCTGCCATTGCTGCACCTTCACCGGGCAAAAGGGCATGTCCATAGCTTAAAAAAAAAAGTAAATACTGATTTCAGTCCCTAATAGAGAGAGAAGGAACTAAACATGCAGCTTCTTTCCCATATAGTGGCCTGTTCTTCCTTATGGCTAACACTAGCAACAAAGTCTTAAATTAATACACTCTGATTAAACAGTAATGAAGACACTGTAAACTCACAATACTGCACAGCATTAGAATAAAGGCATCTTAAAATTGATTTTCTGGGAATCAAGGCTAAAAAGCATAAACCAGACTCTTCTACCTGGATTTGGGCCAGCACAAAGGCTTGCACCACTGCTACTTGTACCTGTAAGTTTCTGGCACTGCGTTTCTCTCTGATGCATGCTAGGCTGTTAAAACAGCACTTTTGAACAGTAACCTTCAGGCTTCATTCAGCTGATTTGATCAAAAAACTGTTAAGAGCTGGCTACTCACTTCAAAGGCCTGTCATCCTGAGATGCATGAGTTTTGGGAGCTTCTGGTCCAATCAAGCTATCAGCTTCCATATTTTCTGCAACAACCAAATAATGAGGAAGATTAATATTGTGCCTTTTGGTTTTTGTTATCAGAACAGTTACACAGATCAGCAACACCCAACAAAAGTCACAAAAGGAAACTAAGAAGTTTTGATGCAAGTTTAAAGTCAGGTGAACCTACTTGATCTCTCAATCCAGAGATCTTCCCCTTGAAACATTTCTTCATCAGAATCTTCACTACTTGAATCACTGGATTCCTTCCTGTTCTTCTTATTTTTCCTTTTCTTGTACTTCTTCCTGTGATAAAGCCAAAGACAGACATGTTATTTACCCAAATCTAAAATTAAAGAAAATGCTTGGAATTATACTCAAGTCACTAGTTTGTCAATGCAAGTTTGGGGGGAAGACTTGGCTGTCTGCATGCAGATTGTTGTTGTTTCATAGAAGAAAATGCCTTACAGCAAAACAAAGACAACGTATACACTGTTACACTTGTCATATAGTGTTAGAAAGTTGCTCCCTATGCTTGCAGTGAGTCCTCTATGCTGTGTGGTTCTGCAGATTTAAAGAAAATCCATCAAATTAAGATTACTTAACAGCATTTACAGCCCTAACAAAAATGCTCACTGAGCCTTCCTACTGCCTGCTATGAAAGTGGCGCTGCCCTCTGGCCAAAAGCAGGTAGAATTACGCACAACCACCTGGAAACTTACTTTCTGTTCTTCTTTTTCTTCTTCCTGCTTTTCTTTCTATCTTCATCTGAAAATAAAAAAAAAAAACCAAAGAAAGAAAGTATATTATCAAAAAGAAATGATTAGCTATAACTAAGTAGTTTACTGCACTGTGAATAACTATCTCCACCAGGATGCCTTAGTACACAGCTGCTCAGACATGATTTGCTTAGGTACCAAGTAATACTGAGAAAGTACAAGTAAAGAGCTACCTGCAGTATTGTTTAATACGAGAACATGTCAAATGTATTTCTGGCATGGGGTGCCCAATGGGTGCTAAATTTTGCAAGGGCAGGTAGTCACAGGGGGAATGGCTTTAAACTGTCAGAGGGGAGATTTAGATTAGAAATTGGGAAGAAATTCTTCACTATGAGGGTGCTGAGGCACTGGCACAGGTTGCCCAGAGAAGCTGTGGCTGACCCATCCCTGGCAGTATTCAAGGCCAGGTTGGATGCGGCTTGAAGCAACCTGGCCTAGCAAAAGATGTCACTGCCCATGGCAGAGAAGTAGAACTAGATGATCCTTAAGATCCCTTCTAACCCAAACCATTCTAGGAAATTCAGAAATCCTATTTCCTAAGGCCAGACCACAAGCACTCAAGGAAAATGCACCGCAAACCCAGCAAGATGGTGAAAGATAGGAATACCAGATTGGTGCTGCAGCTCTGTAATTTCAGAACATTTTAAGTGTGCAACAAATGCCAGAAGTGTCACTTTGCATTCAGAGAAGCAGCAGAAGAGCTCTTGCACCACATGTGTTAGCTGAAACCCTCTCTTCTTACCACTGGAGTCCTCAGACTCCGACTCGCTGTCACTGTCCTCAGAATGTTTTCTGCGTTTTCTTTTGGATCCCTTCCGCTTTTTCTTCTTCCTTTTCTTCTTCTTTTTCTTTTTTTCCTCTAGAAGGTTTTTAAAAGATAACCTAAATAATTAGGGAGCAGACAAAGTTCATCTAGCTCCATACACATCACAATCTTCCCAAAGCAACACCCTCCTTCAAACTGGAGCCCACCACACTCACTTGTACCTATCCAAATTGGTGAACCTCTTGCAAGCAAGAAATTCATCGGCTTCCCATTTTCAAAACAAGCTGTGTAAGCAAACCAAAATACCTTCTGAGCTGGAATCTGAAGAACTACTCTTAGATTTTGCCTCTTCGTCTTCTACCGGTGTATGCTCATCAGAACTGAATGAAAATAAGAAGTTTGCTACTTACAATCTGTTGTGCAGTATTCAAGATCAAATGTACACGCGGCCAAACACACACTTGCAGATTTTGAGTCAGTGCTGGCAATAGAGCAAACTGTTAAACAGCTGATTTACAGCATGGGAATTGCTTTCAGAACCACAACACAAAGGTTGCCTGACCTACAATAAAATCATGTCTTGCAAAACTGGTAGTTGGAATTAACTGGGGAATTATTTCTGGAAAAATAGGGGAAGCCGGGGAAGGGGAAGTAATAATTTCACTATGATGGTTCAGAAATTAACTGACACACATGAATTAAAAAGGGCTAGTGGACGGATAAGACATTTTTGTAAACTGAACTGACATATAATCAATATCATAAAAAAACAGAGGAAAAGAGGAAAGAATATGTCTTACTCAGGGTCAGGAACCTTTGGTGACAGTCCCCAGACTTCGGGTGCCCCCAGTTCTCCGATCCTCTCTCTTTCGTTGAGTCTCCTGCAAAGGAGAACGCCTTCACTGACCCCTCCCGTGCTACACCCGGCACGTCAACATTTTAAGCCCGATGTTCCGTTGTCGTTTCTAACCGCCCAAAGCACCTGACGCGCACAGAAGGCACACCCAAGGGCCGCCGCACGGACAAGCCGAAGGGGTCGAAGCGCCGCCAGGCCGTGAAGCGGCCGTACACAAACGGGAGGAGCCTCGGGCGCGGCGCTCACCTCTGCCGGAGGATCTCCTCCTTCTCCTTCTCGTAGTACTCGGGCCAGGCCTTGCCGTGGTGGTGGCCATGGTGCGCGGCGGCGCGCGGCCCGCCGGGGGTGCGCTCGCGGGAGCGGGACCAGCTGCGGCTCCGCCGATGGCTCGGCCGCTTCAGCCCGTTGCGCTCGCGGGAACGGGAGCGCGACTGACGGCCGCGGCGCTCGGGACTGGCGGCGGGCGGACTGCGGGACCGCGACGCCGGCGCCATGGCGGCCGCAGCGACCGACACGCTTCCGGGCAGCGCGCGGCTTCCGGCGCCCTCCCGGCTGGGCGGGGCGGAAGCGGGAAGGCCCCGCTCGCCCTGGTCCGCGGCGCTCCCGGTGGCGACTCGCTTTGTGCTGCGGGGCCGCCCGGCAGCATGGACGTGCGGGAAGCGGCGGCACCAGGTACGGCGGCGCGGGCGGCGGGGTAGGGGTGGCGGCGGCGCAGGCCGGGAGCTGGCCAGGGCTGCCCGGGAGCAGTACTGCCCGGCGGACGGCTCACGGCCCCGCCGCCGAGGGCAAGATGAGGAGTCCCCAGAACCCGCAGGGCCGCGGGCGCCGGGCCCCAGTGCCACCCGGAGCCTTCACGGCCGATGTTTGATTTATCAACAGGGCACTGCCCAGACCGGCCCGTCGCGGTTGTGGCCGCCGGTGGCAGCATGTGAGGAACAGCCGCGGTGTGGGGAGAAAATGGTTCAGATCAGGAGTTCGGGGAAGCCGCTCGCGGTCACCCCTCTGTGCGCGCCCTTCCCCGCAGGTGCCAGGTTTGAGCACCTTCTGGCGGTGCTCTCTGGGAAAAACAAGGAGCTCCGGCTCTGCCCTGGGACGCGGCGGAACGCTGGCGCGCACCTACGAGGAACAGGGATATAACGATATTACCAGGGGTTTGTGTATGGGTTTGGTGTTCCTGTACCCTGCGTCTGGCTGAGAACGGCCTGGTGTCTCCCCTGTTTTGAGCATCAGGGACTGCGGCTTGTCCAAGGAAACTAGACAAGGCTGCCTTTTAAAAGGCTGTTGTTTTGATCGGCATTCGAGTCATTTGAATGAGACAGCCGGAAGTCTGCAGCGGCTGAATCCATACTGCATGAATTAAGCCTCAGTGACTTTGTCTCCCTGAGCTTCCAGTCTCAGGAAGAACCTGAAACCCAGAGTGATCCTAAGACTGCTGTCCATAGCCACGCTCTCCTCACAGGCTGCCCAAGCTTATTTACCCATGTGGTATGATCAGATGCCCCCAGGAGGAAGTTCGAGTCGCTATGTGCTCCAGCACTGGTTACAGGAGGTCGTGGCACCAACTCATGAGATGGATAGACGCTGCTGAGCCAGACATGTAATGTAGGGACCTGTCTGTGTGGCAGGTAAATGCACCCTGAGGCCTTTTGAGTCATGTAGCCCTCCCTCGCTTTTCCCCTAGGATCCCCCACAGCCAGGGCTTGGAGCAGAAAAGGGGTGGAAGATGTGGTTGGTGGCAGCGTGCTGTGTGCTGGAGCCTGGGTTTTGGGGCTGAGAGGTGGGCAGTGTGGGGAGGTCGGGAGCACTGAGCACTGCAGTGCTCATCACAGCTGGATACAGCAGCCTGGGCAGCTCCTGTGGCCCAGCCTTGCAGGTTGGCAGCCAGGGTCTGCCTTGGCAAGACAGTGGCTAAAACATCTCAGGAGCACTCTGCACCTCTGTTACTTCATGTAGTGAAGTGATTAGAAGTATTTTTATGCATAGGCTGTACAATGCACATATACACAGCATGTAACAACAGCGTCTGCAAATACTGACATGAATAAGAAGTATCACTGGATTTTAAATTCAGTTATATGAGGTTTTATGGATAATGGGATTGACAGGAAAAATACTCTGAAAATTCTTTGATACATGGATGGTAGAAATCAGTGTTTTGAGAGTCTTTCAGAAGCAGTGGTGATTTAGTTGAAATTCCACAGTGGAATAGTATTTCTGTCCCTAAAAGCAGTCTTGCTTTAATTTTGATTTCACTGCAGGCCATCAGGGGAAATGCACTGTCCTGTTTACCAAATTTAATTTATTTCAGTGTAAAATACATTTTTTCATGACAGAGGATGCTGCTTTTTGTCACAGTTGTCAAGTCATGAAAAGAATCTGTTCCCACAAACTGTATTTTTTAAAAAGAAGAGAGATCTTCAAATCACTCAGAACTTGTCACTGTACTGCAGTGGGGGTTTTGTCTTCTCACAGAAACCTACACCTGATTCTGTGAGTCTTTAAAGTTATACTTTGTATTTTCAGAGCCTCCATTCCAGAGGATCACTTCTATGCATCAAAATAGAAGTTGCTACTCTATCTCAATTTTCTCAGTTCCAAGGACATTACCCCTGTTCTGGACGTTTCTTGTCAATATCTTCGATAAAATGGTTCTTTTGATTTGTCACTGTCTTTTAATTTGTGTGTCAACTAACCAAACACTTTCTAGCCTTATGTAAAAATAAAAGGGGAAAAAACCCCAAACAAACCCAAAACTAAGAAGTGCATGCTGGACAAAAAAATATTTGCATTGACATTCTGCATTCAGGTGCAGGGAGACTGAGTGGCAGCTTCAGTAAAGCATTAGCTCTGTCCTGTCTGTGACAAGGTGAATATTATACATTAAGAATTAAATAAATGTTACTCTCATTTAATATAACCCCCTGTGTAAAGATGCCCGAGAACCTATATCAAAGGAGAAAAACCGAATTGAAGGGTTGCATGAGGAAGAAAAGCCAATCTTTTCCTCAATTATTGTTTTCTATTATTTATTGTTTTCTACTCAACTCTCTAGAAAACTCATATATAAGGAGAAACCAGCTTTGCAACATTCCAGATCTGAAGGCTGGCTTCAAAAAGGCACTTCTGCTACTAGCTATACAATACAGGGAGCATGGCAGGTGATTTTCTTGCAGGAAGGGTGCATTAACCCAGGCAGGACCATTTTGTTGCTGATACGTGCAGTGAGGGATTGAAGTTGTTTGTGGCACCGACTGTGGCCTGTTAATATTTCGGGTTGAACTTCATAGGAGGACAGTTGTTCTTGCCAAAGTTTTTAAATCATAAGAAAAATCACAAACTCCTGTGGTTCAAGTCATAAAGTCCATAGGGAAAAAAGAAAATAACAGGTCAGTAACTGAAGATGAAAAATATCTTTCATGATCTTGGTGCTCTTTGAGCATTCAAGAACAGTGACAGTTCTGAGAGCCTGCGTTGTGGGTACGTCATTTTGATGACTGTATGTTGATGTGCCGAGAGCTGCATTTTGTCAAGGGACTGCGCAGTAGAGTCTAACCCGTGCCACCATGGTGCACAGAATACAGAACGGATGCTCCTGCAGTACGAGCCTGGGTGCTTGGGTTTGGGTTACATTGTCAGGCCAGGGTGCCAGCTGCATCAGTGGTTGGCAGAGCAGTGCCAGCCTGGTTCCTTCCCCCGGGAAGGAGCTGAGCCGCAGTGATAACTAACCTGCTGCCAGCGCAGCTCCACAGCCTTATCCAACACGGCCAGAGGCAAGGCAGGTTTTGGTGGGCTACTGCGGGCCTCCCCTGGGGCTAGGGGAGCGCTGGGAGCCAGGCAAGGATTCTCAAGGCCGAAGTGAGGCCCATGTGTTCGGCCCTCGGCTGCCCAAGGCCTCCTGCAGAGCAGTGCCGGGGACCGGCGGGGCGGGAGCCTTCCCCGCCAGCGGCCCACACACGCGGCCTTGGGGCCTGTAACCGGCCCTCGACACCGGGGGGCGGGAGAAGCCGCGGGGCCAGAGCAGCCCTCGGCGGTGTCCGGAGGGTCCTGGGAGTCATCGCCCACCTCAGCCCGCCCGCTGGGCCGGAGGCCGGGCCGGGGGAGTCACCCGCAGCAGAGGCGCGGCATGCTCGGGCAGCCCGGCCGGAGACCCTACGTGCGGCGGTCACAGTCCCGCCCCACCCCGTCCCGCGGCCCCGAGTGCGCCCGAAGGCTCCCGAGGCCGCTCGGGTCAGGGCGCCGGGGCGTGACGAGCGCGCTCGGGCGGAGCACTGCGGCCCGCGGGGGAGGGCAGCGCTGCAGCGCTCCCTGGCGGCCGCGCAGCGGCGCGGTGGCAGAGCAGCAAAGGCGGCGGTGGCTGTTGTGCGGGGAAGGGCGGCGGGAGCTGGCGGCCGCTGCGCAGGTAACGCGGGCCCTCGCCTTCCTCCTGCGCGCCGCGGTGCGGCCCTGCTCTCCCCCTCTCCGCCGCCGGGACGGGCGGCCCCTCCGCTCGCCTCGCCCGGAGCAGGAAGCGGCGGCCACGGGCACGGCCTGTCCGAACGGAGGCTGCGGAGGGGCCTCCCGTCAGTTCTCCGGGCCTGCCGCCTGTAAGCGCCGCCGCCTCTGCTGCTCCCGCGGAGCCCGCGGCGGTGGCTTCTCTAGCTCGAAACGCTCGTGTGCATGGTAAAGTTCACCGGGGGTCGCGGGGGAGGGCGGGGTGAGCGGGGTCTGGCGGGGAAGGGTGGGGGGGGCTCGGCCTCCTCATCTCACCCCCTTCACGAGCATGGCAATAAAGTTTAACGAGTAAAATCGAGGACTGGCAGCTTTGAACTCACCGTTCGTGTGTGTGAATGTTGTTTTGTTGCCGTGCTGCCTCAGTGGTTCGGATTCAAACACAAAAGCAACCTTGCAAACCTATGAGGAGGGATAAAAACAGAAGTTTATTTTTCTGGGGAAGAAAAAGTGAAGTGTCAGTAGCATTTTCATTAATCTTTGTTGACTGGTAGTATATTGATGCACAGATTTTGGTGTCTGGCCTATAAATAATGTGGATGTTACCAGCTTTTCTCATAACTATTTATGGAATATTTTCACAATTAAAAATAATTCTCTAATCATGTTTAAAGTCTTTTAAGGGACCTGAATCCTGCATCTTCTTGGTTTTCAAATTTACCTTACTTGCTCTTGAATCAGATAAGCAGTTGTTTGTCTTTTCCTCACCTTGTAAGAGTATACTCAGAATTGCACGTACCTTGTGTAGAAGGTGAAGGGACAAATAACAAGAAACAAATTTAGAGAGTTCTATATATAGCATATAAGCCTGTGAATAGGATGTCAGATTCGTTTTTGGTTTTCAAAGGAAGGAATAAACAGTAAATGCGGGACCATTGCCAGGCAGTTAAAACTGTAAACCTCTGTGTTCACTGTTTTGATACCTTTTACTTTCTCTTTGTAGGAATGGAGGGGAAAAAACTGATTTCAGCAACAGACACACAGTATTCCAATGTGCTCCTCCAGTCTTTGAATGAACAACGTGGCCACGGACTTTTTTGTGATGTTACTGTCATCGTGGAGGACCGGAAATTTCGAGCCCACAGGAACATCCTTTCAGCCTCAAGCACTTACTTTCACCAGCTTTTCCCAGTGGCTGGGCAGGTGGTTGAACTGAGCTTTGTAAGAGCAGAAATCTTTGCAGAAATTCTTAACTATATTTATAGTTCCAAAATAATCAGCGTTCGATCCGATTTGCTCGATGAACTGATTAAGTCAGGGCAGCAGCTGGGTGTTAAATTCATAGCTGATCTGGGCGTACCTCCGTCTGAAGGAAAAATCATTACAAGTGAGGTTGAAGATGGTGCTTCAGAAACTTCATCTTCTAATCCAGGACAAAAGGATGCTGAAACACAAGTACCTGTAATAAGGCCAGAGAGTCAAGAGGTAGCAGATGGGATGCCGGTTATAACACAATCATTCTCCTTACGCGGCATAGAATATGAGAGTACAAAAATTACAGTGAGTGATTCAGATGATGAAGATGATGATGTAATTTTTTGCTCTGAGATTGTTCCTCCAAAAGAATGTACTAAAGATAAAAATGCTGTAACCCAGAACCAGGCTTGCCCAAGTCCAGCTGGAGTTTCTGACCAAAATTCATGTGGCAGTGGTGGGTCTCCCTATTTAACAAGCACCACAGCAGCTCAAAAACTTGCTTCGTCTGCCAGTCAGCTGAATCCAAACCAAACACAGTCAAGTGCCGAATCACTTGTCCCTGCAACACCGCAGCATTTGACTCCTAATATCATTGTGCTAAATAAGCCTCTTCTGAACGCGGCACTCAGTGCCAGCTCCTCGCATCAAACACATGTGCTCCCCACAATTAATTTAGTTGAGGAGAACCAGCAGCCATCTGATAGTGGCTCCTCAACTAAAGTGGAAACAACTGCTGTTGATGATGAAGTGGTTGTTGAAGATGATGTCGATGTCATTAGCTCCTCTAGTCCTGGTTCTGTCAGCAGTAGCTCTTTGGTTCAGCAACCTTCTGCTCCTAAGGCAGCAACTGCTGAAGGATCAGGTGTACAGAAAAAACAGGTTTCACAAGAGTCATCTTCTAAACCTGGAGAAATTAAAATAAAAATCTCAGATGTCCTTACTGGAAACAACAAGGAATTCAATTCGGGTATAGCATCAAAGCATGCGGCAGAAGGGCAGAAAATCATAACATTAGATACAGCAACTGAAATAGAAGGCTTATCCACTGGCTGTAAGGTTTATGCAAATATCGGTGAGGATACATACGACATTGTCATTCCTGTAAAGGGTGATTCTGAGGAAAGCAAAGCCAAGCCTGATGAGACACCTAGAACATCTGGTGGTGACTCTTCAAACAGGAAACGCATGAAAGTAAAGCATGATGACCATTACGAGCTCATAGTGGATGGAAGAGTCTACTACATTTGTATTGTGTGTGAGAGATCATACGCATGTCTGACGAGTTTACGGAGACATTTTAACGTTCATTCCTGGGAGAAGAAGTATCCTTGTCGATACTGTCACAAAGTGTTTCCTCTTGCAGAGTACCGTACGAAGCATGAAATCCACCATACGGGTGAGCGAAGGTACCAGTGCTTGACATGTGGCAAATCCTTTATCAACTACCAAGTTATGGCCTCCCACGTAAGATCAGTTCATAGTCAAGACCCTTCTGGAGATAACAAGCTTTATCGATTGCATCCTTGCAGGTCACTGCAGATCAGACAGTATGCATACATTAGTAATCACTCCAGCAATATACCGGTAATAAATGAGGGTGGGATTGTTTATCGGGTTGGCTCAGGGAAGGACGGCACTGAAGGAACACCATCTAACCCTCCAGCCAGACAAATTACCTGGGATGACATTTTTGTTCCACAGGCAAATGAAACAATTTTTAAACAGAATCAATCAGAGGGAAGTACAGAATTTGAGTTTGTAATACCGGAATCCTACTGAAATACATCAAATGCTGGAAAAATGGCTCAGTGCAGAAATACTGCACTTGTTTAAAATGAACTGTTAAAATTGCTGTAAATCAAATGTTAAAATAAAAACAAGTTAATTTCTTCTACCAAGTCATCTAATGGTAGCACTTTTAGATGGATCATTAGTAGCTGCAAGTGATATATGTAAGCAGTTTACCTGAAGGTTTACTTCCATAGAGAATAATACATTTCCAAGGAGCTGGCAGTGTTTTCTGATATGTTAATTTTGATCCAAACGTGGGGATTTGTAGCGTGAAAAGGTACAATTTCTTCAAAAGAGCTTAAAGTCTTTCTTCTGAGGTAATTGTACCCATGCTTACTATGTACACCCTTTCTTTCATGTTGGCACTTTAACGCTGAATCTGTTGAAACGCTAACCAAGAAAAGAGTAAGATTTTTTCATCATATTCTCTTGAATGTGGAACCATTTTAAAAAGAAATCCCACAACTCATTTATTTTTGTGAACAATGCATTACTGCAGGGGTCCAAAATAACTGATCCAGTAGTTTGGAGTAGTATATTTTTGAGATGGAATCTTAGTTCTGCTTTTATGGGCACTATGAATCATCTGTCTTCTTGCAAATAGTCTTGGCTCTTGAGAGATACTCAGCTAGGGCTAACTTGAACAAACTTGATATATACTTGGCAGCATGGTGAGCAGTGTCTGGACTGTTACATTTTACTCTTTGCAATGGGGGAAAAATCCCCAAATGCCCACAAAGCTCAATAGTGAAGGAGCTTAAAATACTTCAGAAGGAGATGATTTTGCCTTTTTAAAGCTTGAGGAGTAATGTTAGGTTTTTAAAAGATGCCAGTAGTTTGGAATAAAGCACTGTTCCTTTTCTTGCTCTTCAAAAAAAGTGACATCAGTCTGGTATTTAAAAACCAGTAATACTTCTTTTTCTAAAATTTAGCTGAAGGCTTTGAATTTTACTTCTCAAAACTGTGAAGTAACGTAAGTGTTGTGTCAGTTTAGTACTGAGACAGCTGAGGGTCTCCTATGCCCATTTGGGTAGGTCTTTTAAGTGAAACAGGGATTTGGATTTTTTTCTTCACCCCATTTATATGGTGTGGAAGCATGAGGACTAAACAGTCAAAAAATACTTTCCGTCCACCGTAATCCAAAGTATCATTTCTCTGCTGTTGCCTGCTTGTCACATACTCTCAGTTTGGGGTTTATTGTATTGTCCTTTTTTTTCTCCGTGCAATTGGTCCATGTTTAAGCACTCAGAAGATAAATCTGATGTCCAGCTTGAACAGGAAGTAGTCCATCTGAGAAAAACAAACAGCTACTGGAGTCATAGTTTAGCATTTCAGATTTAGTGATTTGTGGTATTTTTGTAAATGGTAATATGAAAACAAGTTCTAGAGATGACTGAGGATTGTCGTGCATAGTACTAGTTATCGTAGCCTTTTGTTGCTTAAATTACACCTGAAGGTTTTTCTTTTTCATGTTTTAAGTAAGCATCTTGATCCTATCAAAGTTAAGGTTTTAGGCATGTAGCACTCTAGACAGGATAACATTTAAATGGTAAATGGTTCAAATACAACTTGAGCTATAAAAAAAAGGGTACCAGAAATCTGTATGAGGAACAATGGGAGAAAGAGGATGATTTATCTTATGCATGTAATTCTCAGTGCTTAAGTTTTGTAGGCCAACAGCACGATATACATGATTATTTCCGGATCATGTTGCCGACCCCGGTGCGTATAATGGGGTATGCTTTCAAATGCTGCAAGTTGGATGTTACCTGAGATGGTATTGCAGCAGTGTCCTCACAAAATGTAAGTTCTGATTACCTGTTTTAGCACAGGTAGCTCTGACGTAGCTGGCTGTGTGCTTTATGGAGACTTCCTGAACTTTTAGACAAGGTAAAGACAATGTTATTTTTGTTATTGACATGACACATCTGGAATTAAGCATACATAGGTTGCAAAGTGTACATTCAGTAATAACTAAACATAACAGCTATCAATATTTGCTGCTGATATATTTAAAACCTTAAACTGTGCCTAGTAAAGGTCTCTTTTTGGGGGAAAACTGGAAAATTAGGGCTTTGTAACTATTTTTGCTAGAAGACTCGTGCTTGCATGTGTCTCAGGGTCTTCGGTTTTCCTTGGAAGTAATTTTTTGATATCCAAAGTCCAGAGATTATGTAAAGCATTTTTTTATTTCACTTCCAGTATTTATTGGTTTGGAAACATGTAAAATCCATTTGTTTAAAACTTCTGTGGGGCCATGAGCTTTTATGTTTAGATTTCTGGCTATTGCACTTACATTTGTTCTGGTTGGTTGTTTTGTAAACACTTAGCTTCCACTTTAACTTAATGAAAACCAGTATGTAAATATTAAGAAATTGGCTTTGCGGTAATGAAAGAAAAAGACTGGATCTGAAAGAAGCATTTATATTAAATTTTAAAAATTGAACAGAATATGGTAACAAACCTCACTGTCATTTCTATACAAATAAAAACATTAACAGTCTGCTGCAAAATATGATAGTGGTAGGAGCATCCTCACTGTGTGGTTTCTTTGGGATTCATACCATAGCATTCCAGTACAAGAGTTAAACATTGAGATAACAATTGACTGCTTATTTATTTTGTACTGTTGAGGCATGCAGCTTGTAAAAAGATGCAGAAGCTGACAACTGTATACATTGGACATCAAATTCTAGAGCTGTTACCTAGGAACGGTTCCATGTGAATCATTTTATCATTTTTGCCAGATCTGTAATGTATATAGTTGTACAGTTTTTCCTTAACATACTTTTTAAAGTTGTGTTTTTCTTTTCATTAATCAAAACTTGATATTAGTTCGTAGAGCTTTCTATGGCAAAATAATAAAACCCCTTTAATTCTAAAGATGGGTGTAGCATGTTTCTTTTTAATGACAATTTATACAGTGTAACATGTTAGATTACCAGTAGTTTGTAGCTTCCTCTTCCTTTGGAATAGCAGGAAACTTGGGGGTGGGAGAGAAGGTGTTTCTATTTAGGGCTTAAGTTTTTCAGTGTTTGATTGCGGGGTTTTGGTTGGTTGTTTTGGTTTTGAGGTTTGGTTTTAGGGGTTTTTTTCGGTTGAACACTTTCCAAGAAAGCAAATTAGCTGAAAAACTGTGTATTGTAAGCTGGATGTGGTAATACACACCCTCAGAACAGCTGGAGCTGCTGTGGAACAGTCTGTTCAAGTACTGCTGTCATTGCAAATGGGCTAGAAATCAAGAAAAACATAAATAGTACATTCACATATATATTTATATATATGTTTTTATATATATATATATACACACAGTGACCAGTGCACTGCATTTCAGCTAACTCATGGTTAGGGCTCCTCTTACTGGGTTGCGGATTGGGAAGAGTTAGATTGTTGGTGAACTGTGCCTAATGTGCAGAAAACGTAGTTACTTTATGCAGACATCTTATTACAGGTAAGGAATGCTATTTAATAAGTAACATACCAAATTATTATTTATACGCCTTTAGCTCCTTGTCATAGGGCTTCCACCTGCTTTTGCTACCATTAAAGAGTAGCTGACAGCATCAGGACAGAATTAGGCCCAAAGTAATAGACATGAAAGTGAGCAGAAGATATGCTGACACTGCCCTGTCTGGGTTATTTGCCTCTGTATTAAGCAAAAAATCAGCAGCAATGACAAGTCAGTGATTGAAGTTAGGGCACTCTGTTATGTGGGTAGAACTGCAGAATGATGAAGTATGGGAGGATCTGGAGCATTTAAAAACAGAACTTAGAATGTGTCTCTGGCTAATCCTGATAGAAACACCAGTTTCCAATACAGCAATTTTTTTATGTGAGTGTGTGGGTTTTCTGGGGGCTGGGTTTGTGGATTTTGTGTTTATTTAACGCACGATGCTATTATATATAGGAATTCCTCAACTAACATTCAAGATGCTTGTAAAACAGGAACGTTGCTGAAATGTAAACTGCAATTTATAAATGTTTACAAAAGTCACACAATTTTATTTAACTTTGGTAAAGTAATAAAAGGGTACATATGAGTCACAATCTTGACATTCTCATAAGAAGTGATGAATACAGTGCAGAATGTTGCAGTTACATTAAACACTTTTACTCAAGCAGAAGGAAATGGGTAATTCAACAGAAGAGCCCATTGGTAATTATTTTAAATGCGAAAATGGACTTGTCCTTTTACAGTGAATTTAAAGCAGCAATGTAATTTTTGCTTAAATATTCCTTGGGAAAAAGTGAGAATTTGGGTAATTCCCGAAGTTTAATCTTTGCCAACTCAAAACTAACAATACAATCATTTCCTAATTGTTTCTCTGCCACTAAGTTATGTTCCCTTCATGGGTTTCTTAGTCCTGTCCTGTAGTGTTCCCTAGTCCTTCTAGCCCTACTTAGCTGACAGGCACAAATGGTAGAGTATATTGGTCAGAAATGGGACAGGACTGTTGGCTTTTATTTCAGAGATGCAGCAGTAAATGTTTTCTGATATTATATTAACGTGCCTTTCTGATTCTAGTTTTGTGAAGAGTTTTATCAGAAGTACTGTACAATTTTGAAATTGCCCATGATCTCTTTATCAAGATTTAATTCAGGAAAATGTAATACAAAATGGATGATGCCCTAGGATATAGATTTATTACCAGTATGCAAATTTATAGGAGCTGCACTTTGACAATCCATAGTAAAACAAAACGTCACCAGGAGATGTTCTGTGTGCACTACTGCTTTAAATCCCTTGAGTTGTATTTCTCCAGCTGTTTGTTACTGAAGAAAAGTTACACTTGCTTCTGGATATACTTTATCATCCTTTAGCTTATTAATATACTGATTGTTACTTGACAGTGGAAATGATAAGGGTAACACATAGCCCAGCCTGAAGGCTTTGCAAACAAAACCAGCATTGCAAAGTGTGGGTGTACTTTGAGAAGTGAAATCAGAGACTTCAGCGTTCATTTTCCATGTTGACAGCATCTCATTTTTTCTTTCTACATTAAAAGTAGATGCCACAGTTTAAAATCCAACCCACCCCCCCCACCCCAGCACATATTCCTCTTTTAGATTCCAAAAACCAGGTTTGGATTTTAGGTGCCTTGTTGTCCCCATCAGTGGAAAGTAAAGACAACTGTGGTTAGGGTCAACAATCTGATGCCAAGGAAATTAAAGTAATAGGAAATAAGGAATACAATATCAATACCTTATTTTTATCCCTGAAGTAAGCGGCTGAGAATGCTCAGGTTGAGCAGCTCAGATCTGAATGCTGTCATCTGAAATCACTTCCTGGGGTAGAACCACACTTTACAGGACAGTGTGTCACATAACAAAGCTGACCTTCTTTTGTTATGCAGGATGCATGCAACATCTGTTGGAATCTAGATCAATCAGCAAAGTCAGCAGCTGAAGATGAAATGAAAGTCACAACAGTAATTGCAAATTCCTATCGGTTTCATCCTATATTACAGGGTGTTGAAATTTATCCATGTGAGACTCACTTACATCCTGGACGACTAGTGGTGGATATTCCTTATGTGCAGCCTGTTAAGACAGCTACTAAACCAGTGCTTATTCAGGGTGCTGATTCAGTCCATTAGAAAAGTTAAAAGTACAAGCTTGAAAAAAAAAACCCAACCAAAAATACCCAACCAAACAGAAGGGGGGTGGGGAATAATAATGTTTTCATTGCACTGTTTCAGTGACTTGTGGACAGTTCCTAATGCTCTTTATAGGAATAAAAGGAAGATTGAGGCAGTACAACCACCCAAACCGTTTGACTTCAGCATTAACTTACACAGAATTCAGAGAGAGACAACTCCATTTCACCTTCCATCTTAAGAAGTATCCTGAAATAAAACCAGCTTGCCTACTGAACATTTTTCCCTCAAAAAAAAAAAAAAAGAGAAAAAAAAGCAATATTCCAACAGTTTTTCTAGACAGACATGAAAACACCCGATGATGTATCTCTTTGCATTAGCATTAAAGGTTGAGACGCTGTTGCGGTTCATCCCAGGATTTTTTCCAGTGTGTACGCCCTAAACCAACAAGTGATGGGAGCTACGTTCTGTGGCCCCAAAAAACCTCAGCAACTGGAGCCCCAAGGCCAAACAAAACAAGCATTAAGCTGAGCTGTCTGCAAGCACCCTTACCTTAAACAGACTGACACTCCCCGGCAACTGTCGATCTTGGCTACCTTTACTTCAGCTTGGCACAAGATGGAGTAAGGCAGACCAGAATCTATCTTCTGTGTTGTATCTCTTTATTAAAAACCAAGGACTACATGAACCTCGGGGTAAAACAAGGAGGCTGGAATTTAGGTCACTCACTACTCACCAACACTTCAAAACAGCAGCAGTATGTCCCCTTCCTCATACTCCATTGTTAACCCCCCTGAAGCGAGTCTCGCAAGAAAGAACAGTCCACTCTAAGATTTGTAGTTGCAATTATCTTCTGTATCTATCCTCCTGCTCCCTCCCACAGTAAAATATAAATACAAAATGTTCACAATTATTTCAATGGCAAATATATTTTTCTTCTTTCCGACATTCTTTATGGTGTATAAGGAGGTGGCTTTTCAAAAGGTGGGAAATACGGTGGCGAGTAACGAGGTGGCGCATTGGAGGACCACATATAACTGGGAGATGGTGACATTGACTGGGGGTCATCAGAGAGGCCAGAAGGAGTGGAGGCTGGAAACACACTGGAATGCTGCAGGGAGACAGCAAGAAAGCTGTAATGTAAACACTTCTTCATGTAAAGGACCCTGGCAAAGCAATGCTTCACTAACAAGCAGCGCAAAATTAACACTTCAAGGCTCCCTTCTGCAAAACATGTACACATACAAATAAGTTTTATAATAACTTGTTGCATTCAAGGTAAGCACAGCTTGAAAGTAGCAGTCTTGCATAATGAGACTCCTAGAAGGTGTTTAAAAACAACAAAACAAACAAAAAGTGCTTTCTCATCACTTATGTGTACCTGCTGCATTTCACAGAGGCTGGACAACAGCGAACTGATGAGTCGCTCTCAAGTCATGGGTTTCACACATCAGGCAGTAGCAACAACGAACAGGCTGCACACAATTTCTTTTTATACTACTTTTTCTCTTAATCACAAATAAAACCTGCCAGAAATTAGAGTAACTTCCTCATTCAGTAAGTAAAAAGCTTGAAAAGGTGGAGAAACAAAATCTGTACATGCCTGACGGTTGGCATGCATGGAATCTACTCCACCACAGTTCCCTAGGCAACACAACCTGCTATCCTACAGGAGCAAGGGAGGGTGGAGCAGAGTGGAGATAGCACGGCCAGGCTCTGCTGTACTCCCTGCAGGAGCGGGAATGTGATGGTACCATACAGCTGATAAGCCACATAGCAGCTGTCAAATGGGAAATACAAGACATGTCTGTTGCTGAGCTATCGACCATGGCAAAATGACTTCCCTTAGGTGAACCTTGCTCCTTATAATCTCATTATGATACTAATGCACACCTCCATCCCGAAGTTACCCACCTCCAACGCATGACTACCCCTCACTAAGCATGCGCTTTATATTTTTACTGGCTATCTTTAAAGAAGAAGTGAGAGAATTTTACACCAATCAATAATAAAAGAATAAATGGAGTCACTCAGGCTCCACCTAAACATAAAGAAATAGTATAAAAGTGAGCTGAGGATGGAGGAAGAGTCAGGGAACACTCCAATGTAACTACTGGGATCAGTCAATGGGGCTGAACCTGTCTTCTCCGTCATAGAGATGCCTACTGGGTAAGATTTACACTCTCTGTGCGCTGAACACTTTTATCGGAGATTAGAGCTTGTCTGAATATTGCTTTAAGTATGTTTTTGCAGTCAGGTATCATCAGTGGCAATCCATGAACCTTAATTTGTCATGATTTTATATTATTAAAGAGTGTTATTCCATAAATCGTTAGTGTTGGTCATTAATGGGCGCCAGCAGTCGCTGGCAGTGGGTAACATATTTGAATCAGTGGGCAGAGGGGACCACTGAGGGGTCCCTCTTATGCTGCTGGCACGATTTCCTGAACAAGTCAGTCAAATTGCCCTCCGATCCAGTGGGAATGTTCAGTGAAGGGTCCCTATAACAGGACACTGACAGACTGGTCAGGCACAATGGTCTTGGCTTTCAGACCAAACACTGGGGTCAAGAAAATCTCCCCCTTTCATGTGACAGAGGACCTCACAGAAAGCCATGCAAACTGTCCCTGTTTCAAATAACACAACAGCTCTTCCATCACACCCTGGGCTCTTGCAGGGGCACAAGCTTCCTTAGAAATTCTGGAGTGTCAGGGTGGTTTTCCTACGAGTATGTGGGATGAGTGGGAAGCTCCAACTTGGCCAATTCTTGCTCCAGGGGTAGTGCAGCCTTTGAAAGGGATTTGAGAGGCAAGGCTGGGCTTGCTCTGTGCGCTGTAGGATGGCCAGGGAGAAGCTGGCAGGGTGGTGCAGACACTGCTGGGGTCAGGGTATCTGTAACACCAGTATCTAGTAATCTAGAGCAACTCGCTCTTGCTCAAAGCAAGGCAAGTCTCCACAACCAGAGGCTTCAGCTAATGCTTTCATGCAGGCTCTCAAGTTCCCTGGAAGATAAGGAAGGCTCAGACTTGTAATTGCAGTTGAAAAAGAGAGTTGGCTATTTTAAGTATAAATTACCTCGATTTATGCCCTGCTTTTGTGCTGGCTCCTAAGCCAACACCTGTGCTCACAGCAGTGAGACATGGAGAGACTTTCATCCATCTGGCCATGCTGTAAGCATTAGCAGAGCCCCAGCAGCACTTCTGGTTGAAAAGCAGGGCAAATCCACCCATGCTGAGCTCACTGCCGGTACTGTGGCTGCACTACAAATAAACCCTGAGTTAAAAAGCACTTAATACCCACTGAACAGCTGAGAAGAGGACTTTGCAGCAGAGCTGGTTTGCACTGAGGTCGGCATTTTCGTCAATGTAAAATGTTAATACACCACTAGTGACTGTCCCAGGTTGAGTTAGTATAAAAAATTGCTCACAAATATGTGTCAATAACTCTAGAACTTCTGCTTAAGTGTTCAGGTATTTCTAGGAGGCCCTGACAACAGTGTTGTCTAATGGTACTAGCAGTAAAACCGTGAAGGTCTAGATTCACGTTACCTCTAATGGCTCTGATAAGGGAGATGGTGGCTATCACAGAGAAAACCTCAAAGTTGGTGTCTAAGATCTTGAGCTTTTGTCACAAAAATCAGTCTCCAGTCCTGACAGTTCCAAAGAAAACACCTGATATGCTAAGTTAATGTCCTGGTTTCAGATGGGATAGAGACAATCTTCTTCCTAGTAGCTGGTGCAGTGCTGTGTTTTGGCTTTAGTCTGAGAACAGTGCTGATAACACACCGGTGTTTTAGTTGCTGCTCAGTGTTCACCCTGGTCAAGGACTGTTCAGTCTCTCATGCTATGCCAATAAGAAGGGACACAAAAACCCGGGAGGAAGCCGGTCAGGACACCTGACCTGAACTAACCAAAGGGGTCTTCTATACCACAGCATGTCATGCCCCATGACGGGGGGGAGTCACCCAGAAAGGCCAGATCGCTGGGTTTAAACCACGACAGTTAAAATCACCACTGTGGTAACATCCACCTGATGGAAGAGTTGAGTAAAAGGCATCATCATCTGCTTCAACACGTGAAAGCTGATGTTTACAGGAGAGTTCATGTGAAATCACGCATTGCTAACAGCACAGCTCCATAACTCAGAAAAGAAAGGGATGTGTGACAGCAGAGGTGATGTCTGTAGGGACCATTCTTAGACCAGCTGCAGCATGTGGAAAAAATCCACGACAGAATAGCTTTTCAGTCTGTGTCTTCAGGAGCTCAAATAGCTTGTTTCCAAAAGCTTATCTGTTTCTCTCAGACACAGCAGCTGGCCTGATAAAAACTAGCACCTGAGCACCTCACTTTGCCTCTATCCTCAGTGCACTGCAGAGGCAATGACTATTTTTAATGTGGCTTCTGAACAACTGGGGAGGCAGGCAGCAAACTGTTGCCTTCTCTTCAAGGACAGCTTTCAGGAAAACACTGCCTTTGTAAGAGAAAGCACTGCCACAGACCAGCGCCTAACACAAAAGATTTGATATTCTCTGCAGGAACAGGACAATTAAACTGCGTGAATGACAGGAAGACAGGCCTCCAGAGTCCTGCAGACCCGCTGCATTTAACCTTGCTGTTAAACAAGAAAACACCCTGTAACTTTCCCTACCTGGAAGTCATATGCGGAGTAGGGAGGCAGGTGAGGAGTGCTGTGGTAGTAGGTGTTGTAAGATGTCACTTGTGGCCTTGAGTAGTAGGACACCGAAGGGTGTGCATTTTCAACCGCACAGTTCAGCGTAGGGAGGGAAGGAGTCTGTGAAAACAAAAGGGAGAGAATCTCAGGCTACTTGACCAAGTCACATCAAGCTGACTGCCGGATGAAAGCAGAAATGATTTAAAGGTGCCCTGTTTGGCTCTAGAGCCCAACTCTGTTGCACTAGCAACCAGCAATCCAGTTCTCTCTTAGGCAGCAGGCAAACCCCAAGGTCACTTTATTCCTCAGCCACCCATTGTTTCCTCTCAGATCCCACAGCCTGAGCTGGCAATACCCCAGCCCACACCAGTGCTGTTCAGATTGCATCTTCACAAGTAGGAAAAAGAACTCATTCATTTTGATTACTTGGTTATTCAGTGCATTTTGAAAACAGCGTATTTCAATTCCTCTTGTACTGCTGCTGCTCACAGACACTTCTATTTGCAGAGGTTTACAGGCTGCCTGGTGTGGATCAAATCTCAAAGGCCACAATGCATAGCTGGGAACATGTCCCCTGTTTTGTTTAGTAAGGTGTTGGTGAGTGAAGGTCTGTGAAGACTGTAGGAAAGTTCAGAGTTCTGAAATAAGTGCAGGGCCCAACATTTGTTTGTAAAATAACGGACACCAAATGCTCTTTTCTGTCTCATTTTGCATTGTTCTGAGGGAGTCACAACAGGTTGAAAAGAAAAAGCAACCCGAATTTATCTATTGAATGTTCAGTTCTCCCCATTGGTTTGCTTCCTGCAGACAAAACTGTATGGGAGGTAACAGGCAGCCAGCTTAAGTGGGGGTATTTCAAAGCTCATGTTGTGAGAACAGCATTTTTTTTGTCATTCTCTTATGTTTGCAACCTTTCACCTGGTTCTGGTCCCCAGTTCATCCTCGCAGATTCTGCGCCATGAAAATAAACCAGATGGACAGTTCCAGCCTAACATGGCTGCTTAAGCAGTCCATAAAGCTCAGAACACTACCGCTGCTATAAAACGAACAATTCATGAGCAACCACCGCGCATTTCCTTGTAGAAGGTCAGTGCTATGAAAAGGAAGATTGATTTTTAACGAAGAGCTTATTTTTATTCATCATCCTGGTACGGCCGACACCTCTGAGAAATTTCCTCAAGAAAATGCAATCTCCGGATTTTGTTCACCTTTTCCAATTGTCTTTAGGTGGTGACACCAGATCAGAAAAGTAAATAATTCCCAGTTTCTGCTTAAAGTTATTTCATGTCCTTCTTTCCAGCCTAACTGCAGTGAGGCACAGACCATCTGCACTGAAATACCAGCAATTAATTTTAAAAGGCAATTTGCCTGATTTGTCATTTAATGCACAGAGAAATTGGTACCATCTTACCATGTCTTTAAAGCCTCCAAGTATCGCTGCCGTGATGATCCCCAGGAACAGCCCCACTATGTTCAGAATCGTTGCTGACCAAAGCAAGTGGTAAAGATGGATGATGTCCTGGCAGCTGCTGACATCAATGTATTCATAGTAGCCTCCAGAAATCTCTACCCTGCTAAATTAGAAAAAAACCCCAACAATAATGATAAAACAATGCAACGTATCATAAAATCTAAACACTTCTGCTGGACAGTAAAATGCATTCTGCAAATTAACGATAGCCTGGACCTAACTACAGAGGGAGCGGGGATAAAGCCTGCTACATCCTATGCTTGTGGCATCTGAGATCTCCTTGCATGAGAGTGGCAGAAGATGGCTTGATCTGTTGTGAAACAAACAAGTCCTTCAAGGTCTGCACATACCCAGATGACCTTGGGTCTGAATTTGCCTCTTATTTCTATCACCTGAAATCTCCACAAAGCCTTGGGAGGCTTCCCAAGGACAAACTGGTCTCGGAATTAATTACCCAGGGAAATCAGTCTGTGCTCTTCACAGCCAGGAGCGGCCAGGTGGGATGGGCACAGGACAGCACAGCACCACAAAGCACGGCCAACTGAGCTGCCCTCTGCAGCTCCACAATGGCACGGGCTGGCAGACAGACATCCTTCTGCTCCCATTTTTAAGCTCTTCCACAAGCAGACAAGAGATGGAGAAGAGTTGGCCAAACCCACTCAGGTCATCATTTTGGAAAGGGAAGAGCAGCTCCTGCAACGTGTGGCCCTGCAGGTGGGATTCTTCAGTAATGACTTCCATCACTTGGTGAAGAGGGTGGCCTTCAGTGTAGCTGACCAGATGTAGTGGGCTACAGCAAATTCCCCTTAAGAAAACATGTTTATCAGGGATAAACAATACTAAGGGGTTATGAATGACTGACTTATCTCTGAGCTCACATACGGGGTTAGGCTCAAACTGCAAAAGGGCCTCAAATAGGGAAGAACAGACTTATATTTAAGGCCAAGAAGCGGGAGACCCAGGCTCAGTTCCTAAGCAGATTCTGCAAGGGCTGCAGGAACCTGCCCCCTTTCACAAGCCATCCTCCTTCCCTCATTACTCAACTTCTGCTTCTTTCCTTTTTTCCTTATCCCATAGCAAGCAACGGCAGAAGACATTGCAACAAGGAGACAAGGATTTCAAGCAGAATCAAGGCAGAGCGTAACCACAGGTTGTAAAAACCTGTATGTTAGCCTGCATGACCTCTATATAACCTGAGCACGTACTGTGACCGCCTTTAACAATGCAACCTGTATGTATTGTTTGCAGGAGCTCGTTCCTATGGAGATGTGTTACAGTGCAAAGCTTTCAGCAAGTCTTGGCTTACCATGGAGAACATTCGGTACTTCAAGATAAGCACAGCATGTACTTATCAATGGGAAGGCGCCGGCCCGATGTTGCCCCAGCCGGGGCTCCCAGCATCAGGAGGGATGCAAGATTGCTATCACCTTTTCTATAATGTCCATCTTTACTTACTATGAGAGTTAACCAGCCTTGAGTGTCTGTGCCTTTCTTACTGAGATCCCAAAAGGATCACTGCAGTGCAGAACACATGTGTGGTACTGAGCAAGATTGAGGTGGTAACAACTGATATCTTAGGAGACAGTGGGTCAGAGGCAGGACCCTGAACCAGCCTGATTGGAGAAAAAAACCAAAAGCATAGGAAAATAAAAAAGGAAACACACAAAAGTTACAAGTTTTTCTGTTCCAACCACTTCCCTGTGTACTGCTCTCTTCAGCAAGTAAAAAGGGATTGTGTTCTGTAAACTGTCAAAGGAAAGTGTGAGCTTCACCCCTCTGCAAAGGCTTTCACAGAAACAAAGTCCTGCAGAGACCAGGGATTACCCTTTCCAGCATGCGGAACCACCCTCTCCAAGAGCAGCTTTTGATCTTCCTCCACCATCACCAATGATTTAAATGAGGGCCAGCTCAACTAAGTACTGTGAGAAACGCTAAGCCTGAAACAGCCCTAGGCAAGAGCCAGCATTAAAATATCAATTTATTAATTGCTTGATGACACACATTAGACTCTCCAAATGACACAAGCAGAGCGTGCTGTAAATTAAGTTGGCTTAGGCACAGTAGCCACATTTAATGGTGGTGTGATCACTATGCAGGGGTTCTCGATTGGTAACCACCCTTCTGACTCATCTTTGCACAGTGCTGTACACCTTCCAACCTCTTGGGACCATGTGAGATATTCACTGGGCAGAGAGGACACTGATTTACCAACAGGCGGGTGGTACCAGCCTGCAAATTCTCCTCTGTTAGCAGGGTGCAGGATGAAATGGTGACAAGGCGAGGAAGCACCGTGTCCCAGTTTCTACATCTTCCATCTTCTAAAACAAAATAAAACCTGGCAAACAAGGACACTCAATAGAGGAAAATCTGAGGAAGCCACCAAGCACAGAAGTAATGGAAACTCCTACCCTCTTTGTTTTTCCATCTGGGCTGGCCTGGAGCTCACCCACAGCTGGGATGGCTTTAGTGTATTTCATATATCCCTTTCCTTGGTTACCTGTTGCCTGGGAGCCCTTGTGGCTAGCAATCACAGCTCAGGATCCCTTCCCCACAGCAGCTGTCATTAACTGATGTTTTGTCCCTGTCCTGTCCGGGCCCTTCAGACAGTGCAAACCAGCATGACCACAGCTCCTCCTCCCCATGGCCAGCAATGGTATTGTTAGCTTACTCACTTCCCACAGTTGTACAGGTCACAGCAGAAGCAGGTGTTGGTTTTTATTTTCGGTGTGCAAGGTGCACGGCGCTGTGGGTGACAGATTGCCTGTGTGAATACAGAAAAACACATCAAGCACGTAAGGGTGTAATCACCAAACACGGTTTCCAGTGCTATCTGACCTGCTCTGCATGCAGAGTTTATGCTGATCTCCAGATTAGCCCCAGGAAGATTTTTCTTCCCTTATCTTGCAGCACAGGTCCTACAAAGTACGCAGTTATACTGGAATAGACACACACTAGACTAGAACAGACCACCATTTCCTTTCACCACGGGGAAGTCATAGATAAGCACATGCCTTGCAAAGGAAGGGGGTTGTGCAACTCTTCTACAAGACCTTGCGGAACTAACACTCTTCACCACACAGCAACTCAGAGCAAAGTGTTGTCAATAGCATGATATAGTCTGACAGCAAGATTCCTATACTGGTGAGTAACTAATGTGGTTAACTGCCTGCGGGTAGTAGCACCCAAACTCACATGGGTGGTCTTTGGGCTGAAAAGAGAATGGACCCCACCAATGCCACTGGGTAGTACTTACTTTGCATTTTAATTTGGAATACAGTGGTTATTCAAGACTACCTGGGAACTTGAGAGGAGATCTGAGAGATTCTCAGTGCACAGCAAAGGCAGGCAAGGATGTCCACACACTATCAGTGTGCGGCAGGAACATTCATCCCTAACGGGATTCTCTTTGAAGAAGACACTAGACAGCAGAGGTGCAGAGGCTGTTACGTGTTGTTTGTATCCTCCAAAATTACTGCTGGATGAACTCTTAACCCACCACCCTGCTCCTGTAATGAATGTGCAGCTGAAGAACTAGAGAAACTGCTCTGTCTTCCTATCCTCCATCCCTTCACGGAGACAGCACAGCCAAACCTGCTCTCACCTCAGGTGGAGTCGTGCTCTTGGAGTAGTACTGACATCGCCCTGCGTACAGCGGCCTCAGATCCTGCCAACGACAAAGCATTAGGCTCAGCATTGCATCAAAATCAAACTCAGCTCACCGGTGTGGGAGAAGGCTTTAGAGAGACCCTGCGCTCGCATCAGCACCTCAATGCAGTGGTGTTCTGCAACATCTACACATGCAGCAGCCTCTCACCCAGCCCCTGAGCCCCAGATGTTATTTAACCCTGGTCCTTGGAGGCATGTATTTGTTGCAGCTAGCATGGGAGGCACAGACTACTAAGCCAAGCTCATTTAGGTGAGAGCAACCCACCCCAAACTGAATTATTCATTCCTCAAGCCCTTCCCAGACACATCCCAGGGCTGCCTGACGTGTTTCTGAGGGTTCTTCATGCTGAATCATAACAACTTCTAGTTAAATTGATGACAAATTTGTCTTTCTGGGCTCTTGACTTGCGGGAAAGCTCTGGAAGATTACCAATGGCTCAGCCTGCACACACGCATTAGCATCTCACTTTGGGGCAGTTTGGTCCCCACGGCAAAACCTCAGGGAAAGCAACGCTGGATGCATATCTACACCAGTGAGACCTTCCAAGGAGCAGCCAGACTTGCTCTTTGGGGATCTGATCCAAAGCTCAGGCTGGCAGGGCAGTGGCAGGGAGAACGCTATGTGCTAGTGTGGCAGGAGCACGTCTCCAGACAGACAGTGACATTTCTGGACTGTTCAGAGGTGAAGTGAGGCCAAAAGCACGTTCGTTCATCAAGAGGCAGAAACCAGAGCCCTTGTCATTCCAGCTGCCCAGGTCTGGCTGCCTCAGGCATGCAGACATTCCCACAGCCAGCCAGGAGGAGGTGCCAGCTCATGCCATCACCCAACCCATGAGGTCAGCACCTAAAAACCCCAGAGCCAGTCTGCAGGGCTCTGACCCACTGAGCCAGGACCAGGAGTCAAAGGAGCTTCACCTTTCTATCAAAGCTAATGCTTCACATGTCCCCACAGGGTGGGTCAGAGACAGCCAGAACTTGGTGGTTGCATCCAGACAGACAGAGACCTAACACGCAGCTGAGCGGAGCTGCCCTTTGCTCTGTCTACCACGGGAGCCTCTTTCTACCACGGGAACACACAGAGACAGGAAAGGGAAGCCAGCTTTACAAGGAGAATAATGAGCCAGCTGACATGAGGAGCTCCCACTGCAGGGGTAATTCTGACCTTCAGAAATTCCCTTCCATTCCGATCACAAATAAACCCCAAATCTGCCTTTTTCATCCCATTTTGCCAAAAATTTAAACAGAAAAGTCACCAAACCGCAGAGCTGCAACACAAAAATCTGTCTGCCGGAGCTTCAATTAAAAAGTTGAAATGGAATTGTGGTTTTTAGTTTCTATACCAATAACTGAAGCTTCTGCACATCCCACTGTACTAGCAATTGGTCATGACAGCAGTAGCTTGTATTTTTTCAAGTCATCAAATGGAAACTGAGAACCTACTGCAGCGCTTCCTGTTTACACTGCAACACTTTAATGAGCTTTGTATCAAATTGCTTCATTCTACTACAAGATCCAGTGGTTCAATTAGCATTAAGAACTACCTCTGTTAACATTTAAAACACAATAGATGCAACTGCTCAAATACTGTCCCTTGGCAATAGCCGTAATTCACATTACCTCTCGCAGTTCTGAGACTCAGTAAACACATAAAGCATACATAAAAAAACCTAAAACGAAGTTCTTGGATCTTAATGCTCGCTTCTCATTTCAAAATACTTTTTAAGCACTGATACATTTTCCTGAAGCTTACGATTTAAACCAGCATTCAGCACATGATGTATATTCAGACTCCGACGTGGCCTGACACGGGATTACAGCCACCATCACTTGCTTTCCTCCAGGAAAAGCATTGCAGGACCTGTGTTTCACTGAAAGCACTTACTATGTGTCTGGCAGCAAAGACACCATCTACTATGGCACAGCAGAACGCAGCAATGACGCCGAAGCTGATGAAGACGATCGATGCAACCAGCTGAGAAAGGAAAACAAAGCAAAGTATCATCCACCTCTCCACAACCAAGCGTTTCGTGCCCTCTCCACATGGATACGTAAACCACAGTCGATAAGGCCTCAAGCAATCAATGACCCAAATGTTTGCCCAGGCTGGTCTCATTGAAGGCAATGGGAGCGCGTCTGCTCCTGCAAGGCGGCAGGAGTAGTAGCGTTGTGCCAGACCGGTACTCTGGGGACTTGATATTGTAATGCAAGTTCTTCCACGACTCCAGCTAAACTTAGGCCAAGGATACACCTCCTCTTCTGGCTTTGGTCTCCTTAACTCTTCCCTGGAGAGAAAGGAGGGGATTTCTTCTCTCCCCATCCCGGAGCGCTCTGGGGGGCTGCTCCTGTGAACACTCCCGAGGCTGGAAGGACATAGGAGACCACTGTATGTGACCCTCTCTGGTGGGACTGCACCTTCTGGAAACAACGCTTTAATGCAGGCATTAAGCATGAATTCATGAGACCAGAAGGCAGGTGACCATCCCACACCATCGGTGTTGTACACCCTCGCAGCAGCCTAGCTGGGCTTCCTGGTACCAGGTTGTGGCAAGCATAGCCCACAGGCTCATGGAGCTGCAAGAAAAGACATATCCACCTTCAGCTCAAGGAGAGAATTTAGACAAGTCTGACCCAACAGGTCGAGGGAGGTGATTCTCCCCCTCTTCTCTGCTCTGGTGAGACCCTACCTGGAGTACTGTGGCCAGCTCTGGGGCCCCCAACACAAGAGGGATGTGGAGCTGTTGGAGCAACTCCAGAGGAGGCCACGGAGATGCTGCGAGGGCTGGAGCAGCTCTGCTCTGGAGCCAGGCTGAGAGAGCTGGGCTGGG
>WYDI02025577.1:0-17447 GCA_009867235.2 Psittacus erithacus | reverse complement strand
TATCAACCAGCAGCCTTGGACCCCCCTGCCCTCTAGGGCTATATCCCATGGAACCTTACTAAGCAGGTTCCTGAAGAACATCTGGGGATGTCAGGTATCTCCTCTTCTAGAAAGCATTGTCTGAACTACAACTTTTTGCAAACCTCAATTTCTGCAGCCCCTTGCAATGTTTGGCTTGGGGTTTGGTTTGGTTTGGTTTTTTTGTTTGTTTTTTTTTGATTGAAAGAAAAAAGTAAAAAAAAATTAAAAAGAAAGCGCGTTCAATGCAGCCAGGGGTCAGCCAGGCAGCCCAATCATAAAGCAGTGATAGCTGCAGTTAAACTTTGGAGCTGTTGGAAGCCAAGGGCAGCATTCAGGGCAGGGCTTACTGTTAGCAGTACTGCTGATACAAAGGCTCTGCTTAATGGGCCATAAATCCCAGCCTGTTGACAAAGCTGGTAAATTGCAGTTTAACCTCAACTTCTCCTTCTTGCTGGTGGCAAGCAGGAAGGGAGGTGCCATCAGCACTTTATGTGGGAGGCTTTGAACTTGTGTTGCTCCTGCCAAGCAGCAGCTCAGACCCCTCTGTGATCTCTGCACGCTCTGTGCATCTTACTGGATGTACAGTAATCACTGTCCTGATGTCACAGCTTCTCTATGAAATATGGAAGTGTATCCAAACCTGTCAGTGGCTCACACAGGGCATGAGTAGTTAAATATTTGGGGCATATTGGTGAAGAAATAGTAAATATTAGCTCTTCATGGAGAGAAATGGATGTGCGTACAGCAAGGACTCAGTTAATTTTACAATAGCTGGGCTATGAGGCTTGTGACAATCACTTAGGGAACCAGCCTGATTTTTGTAGAAAGCCTCCATGTGAGGTATATTGATTAATCCAGAAATGAAAATACAAATGTATCCCTAAGAAGGAGCATGAAGCATGCCTGCTGAAGATGATGGAGAGGATTAAAAGCAAAGGTACCATCGTGTCCTGCTGCCTCCTCATCTGGGCTAAATGGAAGTGGAGGAGGACAGTCAGGAATGAGGTTTCCCCCCCACATCAGTGGCATGGCACAGAGTGCCGACCCACAGGGAGCCACCCGGTGATGCAGGTGGATCTAGCTGTTGCTAAACAAAACCAGTTTTTGCTGGCTTTGGCTGAGACCATCCTTGTTTGCCTCCTGCATCAGCAGGCTGGGGCAGGGGCTGTTCTGGGCACCACTGTCCCTTTCACCCCAATGCAACCCGCCTGCCATCACCCAAGCCTGGTTGTGAAAGCAAGCAGATCTGCACAACCCCTTCATCTGAAGCCTTTTCCTCAAGAAAAGGGAAAAGCTCAGAGTGAAGGACCCTGCGGTGCTCTTCATCTAGTCCAGCCTGGAATCTGAGAAGTATGCTTTTCCTTTAGGGAAAAATGGTGGAAAAATGTCTATCCCAATGAACACGCGTCATTCAGAGCTGTTCTCCCCAAGACAATAACCTCATGTACACAGAGTTAAGGGAATGAGACAACATATACGTAATCACTTTTTTGAAAGACAAATAGCAGTCTGTGATTTAATTTGTGGGGCAGGGGAAATAAAATTGTGCAATATCTATAACCATACTGAAAGGGCACAGCTCCTGACCTCCTCGTCTAGTTACCTCCCACCATTACACTTGCTTACTGCTGCCTGCCAATAACAGCCTCCAAGAAAGAGAAACTTTGGTTTCATCTTCCCCAGAGCCTCTTTGTGCAGGGCTCCAGACAGCAAGGAAAGAGGCACTGGCAGAAGCTGCTCACCAGAAGGTTGGTTCTCTTAAAGCATGGGAATAGTAAAAAACTGACAGTCTGGGAAGGGTGGGATAATAGTGCAAAAGGATTTTGTGGTTGTTGTGGTTCGGGTTTTTTATTTTTTTTAATTTTTTTTTCTGCCCAGGACATTTTTTAAAGCCAAAAATATGGCAAATCCTGCTTGGGGAAGGGAGGTGGATGAAAAAAACCTAGGCAAAAGAGCTGGATTATGGAGAGGTTATTTTTTCCTGTGCTTCCTCCTGCTTCCAGGATTGTGTAATTGCATTAAAGGACTCTGCTGGTACTTTGCTCTCTGTTTAAATTGGATTCTTTCTTGCGTACATGGACGCTTAAGATTAAATTCCTCTTAGCAAGGCTGTTTTGTTGTATGTGTTTCCTGGTGGGCTCTGAGGATGGGCTAGATATAGCTGCTGTCCTGCCAGAAGCTTGGATGTCAGTCGCTTTTATATGTTGCTGCCTCCTCTTCCTATGTATTTGCTGTCCTATGTATTTGCTATTGGTGACAAGAGCAGCTTAATGTTGTGGTCCTTCATTAATGCTCACAACCATGAGAGAAGAAAGGATGTGAATAATGCTCAGGATACAGTATACTGTGCGTTTCTCAAGGTGTAGAAAGCAGATTTACCACGTGTTGGTGGCATTACAGTGGGTTGGCAGAGGGCAGCGCTCGGAGGCAATGCTCGCTAGCAGTCTCCATCTGGACACCCACCTGATACAGTGCCTTTGCCTGCATCCACACCGGGCTCACAGTCTGGTGTGTGCTGCCTGGTGAGCCGGGAGTGGTATTTCTGGAGGAGCGTGCATTTTCCCAAAGGGTGAAGATGGAAGGCGACACCCCCCCCCCCTTCCCAGCACTATTCATTCAATTTTGGTTTCTATTCTGCCTTCTGAGCTCAGGAGCTGGTGGGGAGGAGCCAGACCACCCAGCAGTGGTTCTGCTTTTGCCAAGAAAGTCTCAACAAATGTGAGCAAGCAGGGGCTTGGGGTTTTCCTTCCTCTTTCTTCTACTAGTGCATAGCTAGAAGAACTTGGCCTCAGGGCAAAACTTACTTGTAATTGTTATCTGTGAATGTTTTGTGTTGTTTTTTCCTTGGCTGGGAGAACAGGAGCACAGAGCTTTTTGCTTTGATTTTTTTTTTAGACCTCAGGCTTACTGATTTTCAGGGTTTATTTGTTTGCTTAACTGCAGGAAGTCAAGAACTGGAGTTTAGACTTGGGACATTGCACTGAGTTTCTGCCTTTCTGGCTCTACGACAAGAAACAGGAGATACCCGTTTTCTACAGTATCTTTTTTTGCAGGGAGCCTGGCTTCGTTATGAGGAAGTGAGAGAACATGGCAGCTTCCTGCATGCTTTCTCTTCATGCCACACCAGTCTTGTGCAAAATATGCCAAGTTCAACAATTGAAATGCCCAAGTCACTGGCTTTAGCCTAGGTTAACTGCCCAGCCCTGCTCCGCACAAGGGAAATTGATGAACTGTGTCTATGTGCTAGTGAAGCCTTTCTGGGGTGGAGTGGGGAACATCAGTGGCTTGATGCTATTTTGAAGGCTGAATAAAATGTCAGAAAATGCAAAAACCTCGAGAAGATGTAAATGTGGGTAAGGGAGTCATGCCTTTGCCATGCATCCAGTGGCAGCAAGGGAGCTGGCAAAGGGCTGCCTGCTGAAGAGCAATGGTGACCAGCTCGGTTGGAGGACCAAACTGAGTGCCATTGTTTTACTAACTGTCCCATTCCCCTTCTGTGTCTTTCAGAAGAGCAACTAGGAATGGCTGTCCCATCTGTTGTGACAATTCAGCCACAGTATGGCGTGGTAGTGCCCACTGCCTCGAGAAACATGTGGCAGACAGGACTGATGGACTGCTGCTCGGACTGCGGCGTGTGTGAGTGGTCCCATCTCTCAGCAGTCAGCAGTGATGTGCTGCAATCAGTCCCATGCCCTCTCAGCATGCTTATCTCACCCTGGCCGCTCGGGTCGGTGGTGTGACAGCTGCAGTTGTGTTGCCTGGTCCTCTCAGTTACCCTCTCAATGGCAGTAGTGCTGGGTGGGAAAGCAGAGCCTCACCTGCTGCTGTGTTTCTCTCCCTGACAGTCTGCTGCGGTTTATTCTGCTTCCCCTGCCTGGCATGCCAAGTGGCTGGGGACATGAATGAGTGCTGCCTGTGTGGGACCAGCGTGGCCATGAGGACCCTCTACCGCACCAGATATAACATCCCGGTCAGTGGTTAATCTGCCCCTCACCGTGCTGTGAGGCTGGAATATGAGGTGTCCTCAAGACCCCTCTCTCTGCACATGAGGGATAATCATAGGGTTGCAGCAATCTCCACTCACCCTTTTTTTTCCCCACTTCTTTATCTTGCATGATGCCAGGAGCGCAGGACAGGGGTTGGGCGACCCTCGCATGCAATGATCCCTGGGATGGTGTCCAACAACACTCGCTAATCATTAATAGGACACAGCTCCTTCCCAGCACCCTTCACTGGGGGCACAAGTCCTGCCTGCAGCTGCTGCTGACCACAGCTGATGCTTCCCCATGCTGTCCCCAATCTTTGAAAGACGGGAAAGATTTGGGAGAATTGTGGGCAAACCAAAGAATAGATTAAGTCAGTTGCATGTATAAACATCTGTAATTTGATGCAGGACAGGTGGACATTCACTTAAAGTACAAAAGTGAAATGGTTTCTTCCCAGCCATGGGTTTGTGCCACTCCAAGCAAACCATGCTGGCCTAAAAGCAGTGTGCCCAAAAAAAATCTCCTTCTCTGTGTGTGCTCCCTCCCAATTTTAAAACTCAGAAGCCAAAAGAGAATTAGCTATCTGCAGCCTGCAGAAAGGGCTCTTTCCTTCCTTTCCACTACTTGTGGGATCTCCAGCACTGGTTTTTAGTGTCTGCTACTCAGGACACTGCAGCCAGCCAGGAAACAAAGGGCACACAACCTGGAGTATGCTTAACCTCTTCTTGGCTGAAAGGTGGCTTTTAGGAAGCCTCCACGTCTAACCAATTTCTTTCTAACAGGGGTCCATTTGCTCTGACTTCTGTGTCAGTATGTGGTGCCTCACGTGCTCTGTTTGCCAAATGAAGAGAGACATCAACCGGAGGAGGGAGATGGGCATATTCTGGTAAGAAGGCTATGCTGGTACTGGTTTATACAGCCACTGCCTCACGCAGCCATGCAGCTTCCTGGAGCCTTTTCTGCCAAAGCCTGACATGTAACACAGAGTCACTTCAGTGGGGAAATGGCCATGGGCAAGTAACAAAAGAGACCTGTCCCTCAGCACAATATTGCCAGGAAACTTGTGCAGGAAGGGGTGGGGAGGACTGAGGACACACACACGGTGCGGTGAGGCATGGCCCCACTCCCTGATCCTCCTCTCCCATCCCATTGCAGATGCTGCCGCCCTTGCTGCGCCCTGCAGAGCTGCGGCAGGCAGGAGTCACTGCATTCTTGGCTGTTGGGAAATGCACCATGGAGAGGTTGCCTTGACCATGGTTGATTTCCCTTTCCCCAGGTAACAGCAGCAATAAACAGCAGTTTGTCTTCCTGTCTGTGTGTGTATGTCACTCTTGCACCACCTGAGAGCACCCATCCTTCTGCTCTGCCTGTCTTGGCAGCCCCTGGTGCAGCTGAGATTTCTCTGCACCTGCTGCAGAGAGAGATTTTCACTTTATTTCATTAATTACTCCACTTTTGGAAAGGACGTTCAATGCACAGGAGGAGCCAGCATTGGATAAGCAAAACACTCATCCAAGCTGTAAAATTTAGCAAAGTGACCTCTGTCCCAGGGCAGAGCTGGGACTTCTGGCAAGTGAGTGATGGCTGCAGGCCACTGAGTGCTGAGTTGCCCCTGCTGAGGTGGCCCCAGTGGCCATCCAGGGCTGCTAGCCAGTCTGAACATAAAGCTGCCTGGCCCCATCCCATCTCCTGGGTTGCAGAGACATGTTCCTCTATGGACCCTGCGCAGGAAATCCCACCTGCCTGTGGAGATGACCAAAAGTTTAGAATAGCTTCCAGACAAGGAATAAGTAAATGGACTTCCCTGGCAGTGTTCAAGGCCAGGCTGGACGGGGCTTTGAGCAACCTGGTCTAGTGGAAGGTGTCCCTGCCTGTGGCAGGGCAGCTGGAGCTGGATGAGGTTTAAGGTGACTTCCAACCCAAACCATTCTTTTATTCTGTGGACCTGCGATTGAAAACCTGGTTGGGTAGCGGGTTGGCCGGTTCCTCTCCATGGGCAAACCCTGCCGCCTCCTGGCCATACCCGGGCACAGCACACCCTCCTTCTGTGAGCGATAGATGCGCCGTCCAAATGGTGGAGGTTACATCCACCCCTCTCTCCACCGATCTCTGAGAGATGCTAAAGGATTTTTGATCCCTACAAATCTTCCCCCATCTTCACTGACTAAGGAAAATACGATATTTTTTCCCTCTTTCCCTTCATCTTCACCACAAACTTTGTGAAGCTCTATCAGTGCTGTGGGGTGGGTCTGCATCGTGGTATCCCTAAACCCCAGATAGCCCAGACAGCCCTATGAATGATCCCTGGAAATGCACCAAACTGCATTTTTAGCCTGAGAGGTGAAGGCTAGTGGAGAGGGGGAGAGAAGAAACACCACACTGCTGCTTCATCCCACCATAGCATGGCTTGATTTTGTGGCTGTACCTCGAGGCAGCACCTGTATCACCCAGTTATGGTCAGTTCTTGCTGATGCTCAGGCTTAACAAAGAAAAGACACTGCACCTCTAACAGCAGAACGATTGAGGCAGTGCAGGAGCCTGAATGCAAACTGTACTCTACCAAAAGCAGTATGTTCCATCAGGGCTCTGGGGCTGCAGGAGCCTGTCAGAAGTGGCATCAAACCTGCAGCAAGCCGCCTTCAGCAGGGAATTGCGCAAAGCAGCAGCTAAGCTGGTGTCTGGTCTGTTAGTCAGAGGGAGCAGAGGTCATTCACCAGGGAGCACCCAGAGCATATAAAGGATGAGAACCAGGAAAAGGACATGCATCTCCTGAGACAAAGGCTGTTCATCGGGTATGTACGGCTTGGCTTTGCTTTGCAAGAGCTGCGATGCAAAACTATGGAAACTGCTCATGGCTGAAGTGGTGTTGCTGGGGAAGGGGAAGGGGTGGAAATGGAGGTGAGATTTTCAACCTGGAAAGCTACTTCAAAGCTAAACTAGAGCATGCTGGGTGCTGCTGACAGGCGTCTCAACAGAAGCGGTAGCAGAAGTAAAGGATGGGAGCTTTTGCACTGTTTTATTCATTTGCGCATGTATACATGTGCCATAACAAAATGCTAGTTTATGGTCTTGGTTATGGGTGAAATCTGCCTGCATGCACCTCAGGATCATGCTGTGGAGCTGTAGATTTGGGGGCACTCAAGGTGATGCACTAGGCCTGGGCAACCTCTCAGGAGAGGAGCATGCAGTGGAAGCTTCTCCAGGCTGCTGCCTGCTCATACCACAGCCTCCACCCATGCAGAGGCATGGTGTACTCAGACTTGGGGAGAGGAAGAGTAAGTCTGTGGTCAGCCCTTCCTGCAAAGGGCACAGTGTGGGTGTAGCAGTGAACATCACTTGACTGCACTGAACATCACTGTGCTGCTATTAATCTTGTTATCTGGTGGGGTGGCGAGTGCCTCCTTTGGCACAGGAGGCTGGTGGGATCCTGTCCATAAACCCTCCCATGCTGCTTCTCCCACACATGCTTCTCCCTGTGGTCACTGAAGTCCTGCCTGCTGCTGAGCATCCTTTTCTTTGCACGGGACCCCTATGCTGTCCCTGCCTGGCATCCCCATGGCCAGCCTGTGGTCTGACCCCTTCCCTGCCATTCCTGGCTCCTGCCTCTTCTTAAATCACCCTGTACCAAGGCTCCCCACAGGGCTGCAGTTTTGGTGTGCTGTGGGGTGTTACATTGGCTACAGAGGTGATGGGAATTACCTGGGGTCTTGTGCATGAATGAGCAGGGACAGTGAACTGGCGCAGAGGTGGGAGATGTCCAGTGACATTTGATGTGTGCCATGGCCCGCACTGCACCCATGAGTGGTGGGGTTGCCTGTGCTAGCCCAAAGGTGTCTGCCAACAGCCAGGAGAAAGCACAGCAGCATTTTTACTGCTTTGTTTAGCAGCCCTATTCTGTAACAGCAGGAAAACACCCTTGTCTTTTAAACCCCTGGTGGAGGCCAGTGGTGGGGAGACCACTGTGGTGGGTAGTGGTCCCCACTCCGCCAGGGTAGTGGTCCCCCCTTAATGGCCACTGGTCACCTAATGGGAGCAGATACTGGTGTCTCAGGTAGTGTCAGCCCAGCCATGTTTCTGCTGCCTGCAGAAAGCAGAAAAAAGTCATGAGCAAATGACACTGAGAGTTTTTACAAGCTTTCTTCTGTCTTACAGCGTAATCCAACATCTCTTTTCCTCTCTATGTGCTACCAGGGAACAAAGGCTGGCCATATGGCAATAGGCTGTGTCTGACAGCAGAGATGTGTCCAGGCTAGTCTGTAGAAGATGGGGAGCTGCTGGCAGATCCACCAACCCCTTTGCTACCTGTTAACAATAGTCAATACAAATGCAATCTGTGTCTTTACAATGTCAGATGTGGGTAATGCACTCGATGGCGACATCTGACTTCTGGGCATAGTAATATATTTATTCCACCGCATTTCTGGAGAATTGCCTTTTATACTCAAATTCCATGTAGATGTGTAGTTCTAATAAGGTGGATTTAGATTAGATACTAGCAAGAAATTCTTTACTGTGAGGGTGGTGAGGCACTGGAACAGGTTGCCCAAGGAAGTTGTGGATGCCCCGTTCCTGGCAGTGTCCAAGGCCAGGCTGGACTGGGCTTGAAGCAGCCTGGTCTAGTGGAAGGTGTCCCTGCCCATGGCAGGGGGTTGGAACTGGATGGTCTTTAAAGTCCCTTCTGACACAAACCATTCTGTGATTCTACAGTCTAGCGTGAAAATAATCCCTTTCCCTTTAGAGTGGTTTTAGAGATTTTACAGGGATTAATGCCATCATAGTTTGCTTCAAAATGTAAAAGCTTCCCCTGTTTTTCTTTTTGCTCCTCCCAGCAGCTCGAAACTCAGGCTCTCCCTTGTCACACAAGGGCAGGGAGCTCCAGGGCAGGGAGGGGACGGCTGCTTGGCAGGCACCCCCTGGACACTGTCACCCAGACAGGCAGCGGTGCTGCCTGAGCAGGCAGGATAAACACGTCAAAGCTGGGCAATTGTGCCACGGTTCTCTGTTGAACGCTCTTAATGTCCATTATGGAAATGCCCATGGGTTGTGCAGGGATCTGGTGACGGGTGAGAACCTTTCCAGGGAGCTGCCCTAGGACCCCTCCCGGGCAGAGGAGCAGCAGCCTGCGGTTATGGGGTCTAAAGCTCTCTCTGCTTTCCTGCTGATCGTTTCTTTGCTGAGGATGAGTGGCTGTGTGCTAGAAGGAAGAGGGAGCCCTTGTAGCTGTAAAAGCACGGGAGCTTTTGCATCTCATTTGCATGTTGCTTACTAGAGTGGTGCTCAGCATGGACACAGGGCTGGGAGTATATCTGTATGGAACTTCCTATGGGAGCATCCTCTATTATTGTTGTTATTATTATTATTAAAGCTCCAAAGGGGAAGTGAGAATGGCAAAGGGTGGTGCTGTGCTTTGCAGGGGGTGGTGGTAGGCAAGAGGCCACAGAAGGAGATAGAGGAGGAGATGGATTTGTCATATGGATGAGGTGGGTTTATGGATTGTGCTGCATATCAGGAGCTCTGCACTCACTGGGAAAGGACAGGCAGTAGAGGGGTTCCAGAGGCCCAAGGAAGAGAAGGACAAAGATGAGTCACTGGCAAGTGGAAAAGTGATAGGAACTGACCACTGGGCTTAGGATGTTGGAAAGTGACAACGAGAATTCACTACCTTGAAGCCTGATGAGAGAGCAGGTGAAGAAGGAAGGGAGAGGAAGGCAAATAGGCTGAGGTGCTTGGTGACCAAAGCAAAGATGAAGGTGAATACTGAGAGCTTGGGAAAGCTAGGACTGAGCTATAGTAGTTTTGGGACACTGCAAGCATAAAAATATTAACACTATTTTAAGCAGATAATGATGAAAGATGAACTGGGGATGGGAAGACAGGATCGAAGTGTTGAAGCACTGAGGTTCTGAAGCAGAAGGAACTGTGTCTTTACAGAGGCATTTTACTTGCATAGGAAGAGGGATGTGGCGCTGCTGCCTTTAGTGGGGAGCTGGTTTTATGGAGAGCTTTGCTGCAAAGGAGAGTGGCATCTCCTGGCAGTGGGGACTCCTCGGGGACCTGTGCTGCCCTCTCCATCTTTGAATTCAGCAGCCTGAACCCACTTCAGAAACACCAGTGGCATCTTTCTCTGATGACTTTTCTTTCCAGACCACAAACTGCCTGGAGGGACCCAACCCTGTGCTAGCAATGGCCTCTCAGCAAGTGATCACAGTCCAGCCACAGTGTTCAATGGCCCCACAGGCAGGAGAGTGGCAGTCAGGGCTGTTGGACTGCTGCTCCGACTGTAACGTGTGTGAGTACATATATACCCCTTTCTCCTGGTGTTGGCTCTCAGTGTGTTTCTGATGTTTTCTCCACTCCTTCTGCAGCATCACCTCTGTTGCAAACCCCGCTTTTATGCGTACCAGTAGTCAAGCAGCTCTCATCTGAGGTCAAGAGCCATGGCTCCTCAACCAGCTTTATCCCCTTTCCTCTTTCTTTGCACCCCTCAGCCAAGCCCATGTCTTGCTGTCCACAGGTCTTTGTGGAATCTTTTGCTTCCCCTGCCTGGGGTGCCAAGTGGCTGAGGACATGGATGAGTGCTGCATGTGTGGTCCCAGCGTGGCCATGAGGACACTCTACCGCACCAGATACAACATCCCGGTCAGTGATACAGGCATGCCCTGCTGGCAGTGACAGTCACAAGCTGGGTACTGGAGTGTGGGCTCAGGGGAGGATAATGTGGAGTCCAAGCGGAAGAGCAGTGGTGAGAAGTTGCATGGGCAGCCCCACAGGCAGGGAGCCAGGGACACATCTGCATCACTACTGTGAGCTTTTGGCAATCCCATTGCACATCATCTTGTCCCAATCCTTGCTGGGCATGAGCAGTGTGCTGCAGGGCTGGAGGGAGCTGCCCAAGGGTGTTGGTGATGAAAAATAGGAACACTTAAAAGGTGATGTGGGAAGGGGTCATTCAATGTCCCTTGCTCCACAGGGCTCTATTCTGGGTGACTTTGCCTCCACCGTGTTCTGCCCCATGTGTGCTCTCTGCCAGCTGAAAAGAGACATCAACCAGAGGAAGGAGCTGGGCATATTCTGATAAGGTGGGTGTGCTGGTGCTGGTTTATAAAGTCACTGCTGCACAGAACCAAATGTGTTCCCAGAGTCTCCCTTTCTAGCGACACCTGCCTTAAGACACAGGGTTGCTGTGGTATCAAACCAGCAATGGTCAAGTGAAAGGGTGACCTGTCCCTCAGCAAAATGTTGCTGAGAACCTCTTGAGGATGGGGGATCTGCTCAGGGCTCATCACCTGGGTCCAGCCAGCAGGGCTGGGACACACATACGGTGTAGCAAGGTATGGCCGTACTCCCTGACTCTCCTCTCCCATCTCATCCCACTGCAGATGTCGCTGTCTTCACTACACCCTGCAGAGCTGCTGTGGGCAGGAGTCTCCAGTGCCTTGGGCTGTTGGGAAATGCACCATGGAGGGTTTGTCTTGATTGTGGTTAATTCCCCCTTTGCTGAGCTACATCATCAATAAACAGCAGAGTTTGCCTTCCTGCCTGTGTGTAACAACAATTTATTTCTCTGCATCCTCATGCAGCACCAGAAGAGAGCATTTTACTTTTGTATGCTGTAAGGTCAGAGCAATGCTGAGGTTATCAGAGAAAGGAGACTTTCTCTTGCAGCCCTACACTGGGATAAAACCAGACCACAAATTTCAGTGAGAAGTTACTATAAACTGAAAACCTGCTGGGGACAGCTCAGCTGCTCTGTAGACACTGGAGCATACAGAGCTGGTGACAGTATCACCCTGTGCTCAGAGGCCTGAGAGCATTGAACCCATTCTTGTTTCTGCCTGGACTCTCTAAGCAGCAGTAGGGGAGTGATGGTGATGGTGTTGAGATAGCAGTCCCATTCACTTTCCTCTCCACAAACCTTGCTAGGAGTCCATCGTGTTGGAGCAGGATTCTTGGTGTGGTGAGACCCTCACAGCTATAGGTGTTGGGTGTAACACACTGTGTCTGAACCTTGCTGGGGCTTGGGCGTGCAGGGTTTTATCCATTACCTGCCGTAGTGAAGAATGGTGAAGAGGTAACTCAGGCTGGGGTTGATCTGCAGTTTTCCCTGCTGCAAATCCCATTGTGTTTGCCATAGTGGCTGCAGCACTGTCACACCCATGGTGTGAAGAGGCTGTGCCCCTGTTGACAGTGTGTACATGTGTGTTTGCACATTTGAAACACGACGTCCACAGAGAAGCAGGAGAAAGCGGTTGTGGCAAGGTGACAGCCTGAGCAGGGAGCGGAAAAGTGTGCATGCTGCTGTGGGTCCAGGTGCTGCCACGCTGGCTTGTGCGTGGCCCCCAGGCCTTCTGGGTCACCTCTCTTCAATCCTGGCTGCTGGTCCCAAATCCCCTTCGCTCACAGTCTGTCAGGCATGGGGTCTGTGCCTCCCCCTGTGGCACAGGCAGCTGTGTGATTTGGGGTGGCAGGGTCCGTGCCAGCCTTGCTGCTCCGGAACTCATGGGTGAGCTGAGAGCTCCCAGGATCAAGGTCTTCAAAACCACCCAACCATGAGTGCTGGGCTTGCCCCTTTCCAGTGACGGGTGAGCCCTGAGCCCCCACCTCCCTTGCCACCATAATGGTTGTTATGGGGTCCCCATACAGTCATTCTTTCTCGGGGCCCTTCTATCCCTTGGCCCATCCTGGCAGGGGCTGCTGGCCCCCCATGGGTTTGCCCATACCTATGCATGGTATCTCTTCTCCAGGCCTGTTTTTCCCCCAACACATACTGGGACCAAAGCTCTGTCCCCTGCAGGCACCTGAATCCTCACAGGGCTCTTGTACAATCAGACTGGTTTGGGTTGGAAAGGATCAGCTGGTTCCAATCCCCTTGTCATGCATGGGAGTGCCTTGCACTAGACCATGCAGCCTAAGTGTCCATCCAACCTGGCCTTGAACACTGCCAGGGATGGCGCATTCATAGCTTCCTTGGGCAACCCATTCCAGTGCCTCACCACTCTTACAGTAAAGAACTTCTTCCTTATACCTAACCTGAGCTTCTCCTATTCTAGTTTCCACTCATTACCCCTTGTCTTACAGCCCCTGATGAAGAGTCCCTCCCAGCAACCTTGCAGGCCCCCTTCAGATACTGGAAGGCTGCTCTGAGGTCTCCACGCAGCCTTCTCTTCTCTTCGTTCTTGCAGGCAATGCTGTGGCTGTGCAGTGAGGCACCAGGAGCAGCCAGCCCTGAGCCTTGGTGAGGGGCACCAGTGCCCACTTCATCCGAGGAGTCTCAGAGGTGCAGAAACTGCAGGTGATGCCCAGTGAATGCCCAAAGCAGCTGCTGGCAAGAATGGGTCTTGGGGTCATGCTGCAGGAGAGATGCTGGGCAACAGGGGCAGGAGGCTGGTGGTGCTGCACCCACAGCAGAGCCCAATGGGGTCAAGCAAGCCAGGGCTGTGTCTGGCTGTTCCACAGAAAAACCCTGCTGTGGGTGGTGGCACTGGTTGCTGTTGCACACACGGCTGGGGGGCATTCTGAGGGTTGCTGGGGCTGTGTGGGGTGACAGCAGGTCTGTGTCACCACATGGGGTGTCTCCCCTTGGGTGTCACAAGGAGTTATACCCCAGGGCATGTTTCTCCTTCTCTGGGGTAGTTTATCAGCACAAATCCTGCTGAGGACCCCATCCTCTGTGCACAGGGACTGTGGGGTGAGCATGACTGCTCCAGACAGCAGGGTGATGGCAGCCCAGGGCTTGTGACCCTATGGGAGCCTCACGCAAGGCTGTGCTGCATCACTGCCACAACCTGCAAGGGTGACAACCTCCAGCTGTGTGAAGGTTGCAATACCAGGTTTGTAGGATGCTGTAGTACACCAGGACATGGAAACTATTTCTGTCAATTTCTTTATTACAAGTTATGACTAACAAAGCAAGTACACACATATGATCACTTGCCTATAGGCACACCTATATGTGGTTTTGAGGTGTTACCAGCACAGTACTCACCAAACCACTGCCAAGAGCCAGAATGACAGAGAAGTCTCCTCAAACACAATCCATGTCAGCAGTGAGTCAGGCACCCCCAGCAAGGGTCTGCCTGGCCACGAACCAGCACCCTTCCGCCCCGGGACACGACTCTGGTCCCCCCTCACTCGGCTCCTGCGCGGACAGCGAGAACCGACCTGTGGACAGCGGGGACCCCGCGGCCGGGCAGCGCTGCCCTTGGCCCCAATCCCGCTGCTCCCGGCCCCGCGAAGCGGACGCAACGACCGCGGCTTTCCTTCGGTGCCGGCCGGCCCCGCCTAGCCCCGTCCCGCCAATCGCCGCCGCGCCGGGCCCCGGCCCCACCGACGCCCGACCCGCGCAATTGGTCAGTGCGTCCCCGGGCGAGGCCTGGGATCGCGATGTCCAAAGACGGCGGCTCCGTGTGCAGAGGTGCTGCCCTCTAGGGACGTCCGCTGGCTGCTGCAAAATGGTGGGGTGTTGAAAGAGTAAAACCCGAGGGTCAAGAGAAGAGCAGTTTAATAACTAAAATAAAGTATAATATAGGGATAATAGGAAGAATGCCAACAATGCCAATAATGATAATAATAGGAAACAACAAGAGAAGAAATGGACATTCAGAAAACCCAAGTGATGCACAATACAGCTGCTCACCACCCGCTGACCGATACCCAGCCAGACCCTAGCAGCAATCTGGGCCTTCTGAGTGACTCCCCCCAGTTTATACACTGAACATGATGTGCTGTGGTATGGAATACCCCTTTGGCTAGGCTGGGTCAGGTGTGCTGTCTGCTTCCTCCCGGCTTCCCTTGCCCCTCCTCACTGGCAGAGCATGAGACTGAAAAGTCATTGATACTGGTAAGTGCAACTGAGCAACAACTAAAGCACTGGTGTGTTACCAGCACTGTTCTCAAACTAAAGCCGAAACACAGCACTGCACCAGCTTCTGGGAGGAAAATTAACTGTTACAGCTGAACTCAGGACACACTGAAACACCACCAACCTTGGATGGCAAGACCTTCTCAGTGACACTACAGTACCAACAAGCGCTGCCTGTGCTACGTCCCCAGAGACACTGCAGTATCACCCAGCTCATGCTGTTAAGCCTCCACGCTGGTGATGCAGTACCACCAAACTCGGACTGTAAAACCTTCAGATGGACACAGGAATACCACCAAATTCAGGCTGTAAAACCACCACAGTGTCACTGCAATACCCCTTGCAGTACCACCAAAACACTGCCCTAATACTGGTCAACAAGAATATTAGCGACTCCTGTAAGACCTCCACAGTGACGCTGCAGTACTACCAAACTCCTACCAGAAGACCTCCTCTCTAGTACTACAATGTTACCCAACTCCTGTCTAGAAACCACCCTCTAAAAGGCCAGGGCCAGAGGTCCCCGCCTTAGTACAGGGGCTACTCCAAGCACCTCTTGCTGAGCAAACAACCTTCACCACTCATGCATTTCCAAGAAGCCCCATGGAGCAGGAGGCTCCAGCCCATGCTTCAGTTACAGGCTAAATTGAGAAGGAACACATCAGTGAGACATAGCCCACTCCAACCTGCTGGGGAACCTGCCCACTCAAGTACAATGTGTGATGTTAACACTGCAGTGATTTAAGTGGTGCTTTTCAGGGGTATGGATGTAATCATCTGATGTGTTAATGTTGAGCTTTGCAGGGAAAAGGCCCATCATGTTAGTTTCGTAATAGGGCAGGCCAAAGAGACTCCTGACAGATTTGCGTATAATGCCAAACTGTAAGTACTGTACAGTACCATGCCAGCCTGATCCACAGCTCAGAAGTAATTCTTGGTGAGCATCCTATCAAGCAAGATTGGAATCAGGCTCCACAGTCTTCGCTAGTGTTCATCACTTCAAGTCTCTTAATAGCTATTACCCAAACAAGATGCATTCCCTTCTCCTCTTCCTGTAATCATAAATGATTATCACAGATTTAAAACGTTGCCTCCAAGTGCTGGGGTGAAGGTGCAGAGCCTTTTTCACCTCTGAACAAAAAAAGGACAGAGCCAGGGACCTCGCTGTGGTTGGCGTGGTGGCTGCACGCATTCCAGCTTCTGAACTTCTTAATGGACAGCCAGGGTGGTGAGCTTCTGCCAGATTTAATATTAAACAGCACATGCAAATGCATGAAAGCTATTTGGAAGCACTGTCTGATAAGGCTATATCCCACACGTGGTGTGTGTTACTTATTGTGAACTGACCAAAGGCGAGTTGCGTGCTATGGGTGTGCCCTGCATCAGACAAAGCACAAAACACAAGTCAGAAGGGTTGAACTGCAGGTTTAATCAGTTACTAATATTAAATATATTTATGATGTGGCACAGGTTTGTCTAGAGATAGATGAGAAACGATCTATGAATGCTTGTTATGAATGCATGCTCATCTGACAAACAAGCAGATGGGGCAGGCATGGCCTTGAAAACATTAAGATAAAAAAGAATTTACTTGAGTAGAATTAGTTAGTGAGCTTTGTGCTCACTTCTGTGGGTGGAGGTTTCGAGCCTTGCAAGAGTACATGAGCCTTGGGTGCACCTGATCCCCTTGAGACCTCTGCCGTAATAAAGCCAACGAGATGGCAGTCTGCACTGTCTCTGATGAAATCTGTAGTTTTATCACTAAGGAATAGTGTTCTAACATTATTATTGTTATTATTGCTATTTTTAATGTAAATATCTCCATCTTATCTTTATACAAGGCTACCAAGCATTTCAGCAGCTAGCAGAGTTGGTAACAGTCCCAGCAGCCTCACTAGTACATGTACTTTAAGACAGAAAACTTCACAGTGAAATTAAATAACTCTTGACCACCTCCCAAAGCTGCAGAAAGACAGGCTGAATAACTTTCACTCCATGCTTCAGACTATATTGCAAGCATGAGCTGTGGCTTTTCTTTAGATAGTCTTCTCTATGTCTGAAGACAGGAACAACTGTGTATTCACAGAATCAGGCATGGAATTCCAGGTAGGAAGGGACCTCAAGGATCATCTGGTCCAAACTGTCTTGGCAAAAGCAGAGTCTAGACAAGATGTCCCAGCACCCTGTCCATCTGAATCCTAAAGGTGTTCAATGCTGGGGAGCCCACCAGGGAGGTTATTCCAAAGGCTGATTTTCCTCATTGTGAAAAATTTTCCTTTTTTGTCCCATCAGAATCTCCCCAGGAGTAACTTGTACCCATTACTCTCATATTTTTCATGTGCCTCCTTCTAAAAAGGGAGCCTCCATCTTCTTTGTAGCCCCCCTGTAAATGCTGGAACATGGTGATAAGGTCTCCCCTGAGCCTTTTCTCCAAGCTGAACAAACCCGGCTCTCAGCCTTTCCTCACACGACAGGTTTCCCAGTCCTTGGCTCATCTTTGTGGCCCTTCTCTGGATCCTCTCCAGCCTGTCCATGTCTTTTCTGCATAGCAGGGAGCAAAACTAAACACAGATTCCAGG
>WYDI02025575.1:0-57034 GCA_009867235.2 Psittacus erithacus | reverse complement strand
ATGACCAGCTAAACAGATATATAGAGTCATTTTCAAAAGTAGGATTATGATTCAAGTAAATGAAATGTTGTCTCCTGCAGTTTTCCCTGCCACAAACATGACATGCAACCAAATATAACAATAAATCTTATCAGACAAATTATAGGATTTAAGGAGCAAGTGCTAATAATGTTTTTGATGATTTTACAAAGCAGCTCAGACAAAGGCTGCTTTTGTTTGGTTCTGCCAAAAGTTATATTCTGAAACAACTTGATGATTATTAGCCTTAACTCTGGATGTTTGGGCTGCAGCTTGATTTATTTCAGTGAACTTGCCAAGGTCTGAAGCTTTGCTAAATGAACTTGCTCAGTGCTGATCACTGTTTTACATGCATAGCATGCTGCATGAAGCAGCACCCTTTGTTGTGGCTGACTCCTGATCTGTCAGGCCCCCTTTCAGAACTAAAAGAGAAGCTCATTCACCAGAGATATTCAGTATATGCTCCTCTGGTCAGATTGTCAAGTGGGACTGCTAGAATAGAATAAATAGTAAGTTTTATATTAAAAATAACAAAACTGCTTATGTATGCAGCTAGCTGAGTTCTTCCCCTTCATTTAGATATACAACTAAATGGGAGACTCAAAAAGATACCATTAGAATGGTACCTAAGAATATAATAGTAACTTCACTTTAACTGACCAAAATGGATCTTTCTGCAAATAATGAAACCTAGTAGCACTGAAACTTTTAATCTATGAATGCATTTACTTATATTTCTTTGAGGTGCTAATATCTGAATTCACAAAACACCTAGATAAACACAAAAATACCTGTGAAGATCTTGTCACCAGGCATTTGCATTCCCTGAAGGAGATTATAGGTTTGAGTCATTGCTTATTATCAAAATACATGCAGCTATACTGTTATATTTGGTTAATCAGGCATATTTTAGAAATAATAGAGATATATTATTCAAGTTATGCAAATTCTGCTTGCTCATTTTAGGAATTCTCATTTTCTGGTACCACACAAACCAGCTACAATGCTTGATACTGACTATTTAGATTTTAGAAAGAACTGTGAATTGCATCTCACTGCTTTGTACTTTGGTCGCTAGCAGACTTTACTTCAGTGTGATCACCAAGATGCTCACCTCTGTGAAAGTGGGGAAGACTTCTGAATTAATCAAATTATTTGATTCAAGCCAAACATATTAAATGGGTTGATTTATTTATGTTGAAGAAGAGAATACTGTATGCACAAGAAGAATTTCTGACTACACTATGTATTAGAATTGTTTAATATCCTGTTTAGTTAATCATGAAGCAAGAGTCTGTATTTAGTTATATATTAAATATAAAAAAATCAAAATTATTTGATTATTTATTAAGACATAATGATATTTAAATATTTGAATTTTTATAAATTCTTTATGTTTCCTAGCCTGTATTTAATGAGGAATTTTAAAAAGTTAAAATTCTATGGTTTAAGCTAATCTATGGCTTAAAAAAATCTAATGATTTTTACAGAACAGAAAAAAATATAAAATTAAGATTATACTTCTATATTTTCCAGTTTATCTCAAATGTGACACTATTCCAAACTTCTAAAAAATGCAAAGTTCATTGTGTTATTGTAGGATAATTCAGGTTGGAATTCAGAGATGTCAGGAGATGTCTAGTCCAACCTCTTGCTCGAAGCAGGGGCAGCTCTGCGATCAGACCACGTTGCTCAAGACTTTTTCTAGTTGGGTTTAGAAAACCTCTAAGGACAGAGATGGCCTGCACTCCAAGGCAGCTTCTCCAAGCAACCTGCTCTGCTGCTTCACAGTCCTTCTTATATCCAGCCTGGATCTTTCTTGTTTCAGTTTATGACTGCTGCATTGCATTGTGTTGCCAGGTGAAGGGCCTGCCTACGTCTCCTGAACTGACTATGGCTCTATCATTTTAACTTGATAGCATAATTGCATTCAGTACAGGAATCAGCACCATGAGCTATGGAGACAGATAGCTGCCAAAATGTGTTCTTTTCTTTGTCATTATACCCAGCCCAAATTCCTCTCACAAGTGCTGTTATCTAGGGTTGTATACAGTCTCTATTTTCATGTATTAATATATATCACCCATACAATATATTAATATAATTTTACATTAGTATTTTATAATAAACGATATGTAATTAAAAATAATAATATTATCCATTGAAGAATTTTTTAAAATGAAAAAAAATGGTAACATTGGTTCTCACATGCAAATGAATAATGATACTAAGGAAAAGATTAATTTCTTATTTATTTATGATAATGATATTCCTCTTCCATATTTAAAAAAGTCAATTTTTGGTTTAACAGAACCTTTCACATTAATTTAAAGAACTTTGATAGTCATGTCCTCTCTATTTAGAGTTCCATTATGAGAAAGTCAAGTACTACCTGTGTTTTTTCCACACTGAGTTATTCATATTTACTACCCTGTATTTAATGAAGGATTTTTTAAGTTAAAATTCTATGGTTTAAATCAAATAAAAATACTATTTTTGTCTCCTCTAATGATTTTTACAGAACAGATCTTATTAATTCTAATATCCAGCCAACCACCAATATTTTATAAATATATGAGGGAAACATTATGACATCCTTGCCTCTTATTTTTCTGACCAGCAGTATTTATTTCAGTAAAATCCTTAAGGTCTTTTCCTCTGAAACAACAAACAAAAACAACGTTAGAATATTGCCCCTATATGAGAAGAGGTAAAGTGCAATAAAAGAAAGAAATATATTTGGGCACACATTTAAAAGGAAAAAAGTAAATTATTAGTTAAGTTTATGTTTAAAATCTGCAAACAGTTATGTTATCGACCATAATATGAAAATATATTTACAATTTCCCACTAGAAAATTAAAGTTCTGTACAGTTAAATAAAAAATATCATCTTGAACATCCAAGACAATAAAAAGGCTTTGTTTAACCATATCAATGCTGTAGTTTATGATTTTAATTTGCCAGTGAAGATAGTGAAGGATAAACACAAACTTTCAAAGAACTTAGTATTAAATTACAGGTTCCAAGCAGCCTAATCCTTGTTTGCATTATTAATTTGCAAAAAAAACCCCAAACCCCACATTTTTGCTTAAAGTAAGAAATGTCTGCTTCTTAAGATGTCACCTAAAATCATGTCCAAATGTCCACATATTTTTGCTTCTGGAATGACAAGAAATTACCTCTGTGCATAATCATAGTTAACAATTAAAGCATTGATTATGTCTGTACTTATAATGAAAATGTAATTGTCCAAAGACTCACAAAGTTTGCATATAAGGAAACTTTATTTTAATTTCATAAACACAAACTAGTGCCTAGTTTTTAGTCAGGATTTTTATTATTATTGTTATTACTAATATTGTCACCATCATCGTCATCATTATGAAATAGTTCGGTGAACTATTAAGTTAAGAAGCTTAACTTGAAACACACTGAACTGATGTGCTGTTCAGAAATATAAATTCAAGCTTTGTTTTATGGATCGCTGCCCTTGCTGGCTGAAATGCTTTGTTACACCCTGTTGTGGCAACGCTTATCGTCCATGAGCTCTACAATATTCTGTTTAACGCCTCTTCTCTAACTATATTAAAATTTTTATTTATCGAGGAAGCATATCAGTCATATATGGAAGCTTGCCATACTTATTACATGCTCAGCTGATAGTACACATAATTAATTAATCTGTATTTTTACATTCATCATTCTGTATAAGAAATGCTATTTATTAATCTATAAACATTTTACAGATTTGCAATGTTACCTTTCCTGACATTCTCATAGTTACAAACTACTCACTGCCTTAGAAAAGCAGGGCCTGAGAAGCTTTGGAGACTTACTCCTTGTCACTTGTGAAAGAACTTGGATTCACTTTGAGTTGGTTATCAAGATTTTGGTTCCTTTGGAGACAGAACAAAACCAGATCAAATCACAATCAGTATAGCCAGCAGTCAACTAGCCAAATTAAATACCCACTTAAATTGTAATTGTCACATTCTTTATGAAAAAAAAATTAAACTGATGAAAATTTCAAAGCATACATCATTTAGTAATTCAAAGATATTAATAGACATAGCCACATGCCTCTCATATGCACATTAGCACACACTCTTCCTGGAATAAGAAGATCAAATTATGTTTTGGAAACAACAAGTTATACCTAATACTTGTGTTAGAAAGGATAATTCACACTTTACATGCATCATCGAGGACTTCAAAGAGTTCCTGACCTCTAACATGCTATAACAAAAATCTTTACCAGATAATTAATTCAGTCAAGTATTCCTGGTATGTGCATGAACAATTTCTTATCTAAAAAATAATCATGGATTGACTCTTTTTGGCTAAATCAGTTAAAAAGGCCATTAGCTGTTTGGTAGGCTATCTAGACCAGCTCCTTCCTAATGAAGTCCTCCTTCTCACGAAATTCAATGTTTAAACTGAGGGTGCTAAGAATCAGTTACATCCACTGATTCTTGAACTTCCATAAAAGAGGTAGGGTGTGATTCATTATTATTATCTAATGCAAGAGAAAAAAAATAATATCCTCTGTTGGTTATCCCCTGTTGGTTAATTAATTTTCTTTTTTTCAATATAGCAACATCAAAAATATATATTAATGCAACATAACTCTTAAAAATAGAAATGGAAATAAATGTCTTTTATACTGTTTGAATGGAACATTTAGTAGGATCAAGTCAAAAAATGCTGTGTTGCTTTGACTCCCCTTATTTTCCATCAAAGCATTGCACTGGTATTATCTCTTCCATAAAACACTTGATTTCTCTGAAAATGCATTTTGAAACTGCAAACCCTTCTACTGAAAAGCTTTCAGCAACTTTACCTAAAAATCTACCGTCTAATAACCTTAACTCACTACTAAAAAACTGAAAAACTGACTCCCCAAAAAAAAGCAATGAATTGATGCCCATGACGGTACAACAGTGCCGTCACTGCAGGACCTCTTCTGTAACCTGGTAGTCAACAATGTTCCATGTATGTCATTACTGACATTTCATTCGAACAGTTCTGTCACAACACAACATCACAGTGAAAGACAAAGTCAGTCTTACCAGATTTCTTCTTGGTCATATTTGTCAGCTTTGGAGCTGCCTTGGATGAGATCATTGAGGTCTCTGTTTAGGAATGAAACAAAAGTAGATCAAAGCAAGGAGAGTCTACTGCCATTTATCTAGAGTATCAGACCAGTCAGTAATACATCTACATATTATATACTTTTGCAAATTTGCTTTAAATTATCACAAATTTTACACTTTTCAGTTCTCATCCAGAAGATGGAGTGTTGCAGTTATCCAGAAATATCCTTTCTTTTATGAACTGGATAGCAATTTCCTTCCTCAGTACCTGGAGGCAGCAATGCTAAAATGGTAATAAGTCTAATAAGACCTCAGGCAGTAATTTTGTTAACTTACTTTTTTTCAAGAACAAATCTCTAGCTGTGCATGTGTCTGGTTTGAGTAAAACATCATTATTCTTGTATCCTCCATTCCTTTATGTTCTTAGAGGTATTTAAAATATGAATCTCTAGTCTGCTATGAAGCCTACAGAAGCTCTGCAGTTGCAGCTGCCTCAATTATGCTTTTTATGGGCTATGCAACCCTCACAGATATACTGGCTGCAATGTGGCATATTCACCCAAAACATAGAAAGCAGGAGATTTGGTACTCCAGTTTATTCTGGCTGCAGTCATGGGATTTCATGCAGTTCACTCAGCAGGGTTATCAGTAGCCTTTCCACTTACTTCTGCTGACTTTCACAGTGTGAAGCAACAGAAAGGCTGTGACAGTAGCAGAGCTGTGCCCTGCAGGCCAGCACACTCCTATATCTGATTTTCAAAGAAAAGTAAGCATTTGGAGAACCAAATACCACTACACTTTTTATGAGACTTAGCCCAGTAAGCCACATACATTTGAAATTTTTACTTACAGCATAGATATAAAATATTATATTCACTTTATCACAATTTTCAATTTCATATTTTTAATAATTTCTGAGAGTTCTTTCAGAAACAGATAAATTAATTGAAGACACCTTCCTATAAAACAGAAAAATCAAATACGATGCAGGCAAAATACACAAATAACACAAGGCCCAAATATTAGATCTTCTGTTAATCTTTGTAGGAAATATTAAACTATCTTAGTGTATTTATATCAGATGCTACATAATTGAATTCATGATACTATAAAAATTTATTATAGAAGACTAGGAAGTTATATCACTTATACACTTGTTATAGGTGACATTTTCTGTCAATGGGAAAGGAAGAAATGCCCTCAAGATCAGCAGGAAATATTCTGGTTTTAAAACACAGTCTTTTTATGTTTTCACATGTATTTTGACACTCTTCCCAAGTAACTTCAGATCTGTTTTACCTTCAATTACTCCTTTCACTTTGCACAGAGTTTTCAAACAAAAAAAGAGGAGTTAACTAAAATAGTTCAACCTTGACCTAGTGCCTATTTGAAAATCATTAAAAAAAAAATAAAATTACAAACTTCCAATAATTTCAGAATCATTCCTTCAGAAATGTGCTAACTGGCCTATATTAATCCTTGGTGCAACTTGAGAAATAGAGGAGTTCCCTTCTGTAGACTTTAAATCATCATGACTTTGCCACCAACAGCATTTTTTTTACTTCCCCATACATTATTTTCAGTGCTTTCAGAATCCCAATGCATTGACTGGCTTGCGCGGAAGATTTTATTTGCTGTCCAAAGGGATAGCAACAAAGCAATAAAAGTCTAGGCTGCATATGCACTCCTTGACAGCTACCAGCCTGATTTATAGAAATATTAAAGTGAGGAAGAGACTAACACATGTTCATAAATTGAAGAAGCTCCTTGATTATCAAAATGTCAGACGCAGTGAAAGGCTATTGTGGAAAAGTCTTTCCAGTTGCAGGTGTAACTGTCATTTGAAAAAATAAACTATTTCAGTGTCCAAGGCTGGCTGAATTTAATTCCTATTTATCAAATTTTGTCAACAGGCTTTCAAAATATAGATGATGATCGAAACCAGCAGCATAAAATTTCTACACAAAGCAGTTTAGACAAATTTGGGGAAATATCTTTCAAATGTGGTAGGTGACTTGTAAGAGAGGCTGACATTTTTCATAGGTCATTCCAAAGGATGCCACCTCCAAGCACAGTATTTTCAGAGACAGTCATTACATCACTGTGTATATTCTGCCAAGGGTGAGTGTTTCTCTAAATGGATGAGAATAAGTAAGGTCAGACAGCCTACCAGGAGAAGAGTATATAGTTTGCTTGTAAATTCAGGAAGATGAAATATTTTAATACAGCCACAGGACATGGCTGGAATTTTTCAGGAGCACCTAACTCAGGATAACAAATATATATGTTTGTATTCTAAAAATATTGCAAAGCAGTTTGGAGGTTTTTGTATCATATTTTGCACAAAAGTATCAAGTATTGAAAAAATAAATTCATTATAAAATAAAAGCATTAAGACTTAGATTAAGATCCAGGTGTGCTTGTTATCATCGCTGAAGTATGGAAGACAATTCTATAGTTTCATTTACTTTTCCCTTTGTAAGTAATTACCTCAAGAAAAAAGTCACAGAAAAATGCTTAAAATAGCACTATCAATCTACAAGAAAGGCTCACTTTGGAGGGGCAAAAAGCCTATATGCACCTGGGTCGCTGCAGGCCTCATGCTATAAACTTGTGCTTAACCTCATGCTTAACCATGGATTTTGCTGTTGCTGTCTGCTATTTTGCCTCCAACTGCTTGTGTAAAAAAGGATTAGCAATTGGACAACTTATGAAGGGAATTCAGCAGAGTAAAGGGCTAGCGAAGTATATGATGAAAGTAAGCTTAAAAAAAGCTGTCAAGGCAGGCTGCATGCAAAATTTCTGGCTTAGTTTAACCAGACACTTCTATTCTGCCATATCATGGACCCCCTGTGCCTCTCAAACACAAACAAAAAAGGAAATTATTTAGGGCTTCTGTGACAAGCTCTCCAGGAATTATCTAACTTCCAAAAGCTTCATATCTCTGACCCTGCACCAATATCAGCAAAAATTTTTTAATTTACAGAACAATTGTCTTTTGTATTTTCAGATTTTATTAATTTTAGGTATCTAATGTCTTCCTTGATTTAATGTACAAAAGACCTGTTCAGCATGTTCAGTAAGTAATCTTTAAAGGTATAAAAATGAATGTCTGATGTAATCACAAAGTATGGGTTTTTTGTTTTTTCTCCTTTTATGCTTTATACTAAAAAACTTAGAGAGATTGAGTTGTCTACAGTTTGCTGGTTTTCAGTCTGTGCTTGATTTCTAACTCAGTTCACTTGAGACGAAGATTAGTACTTTTCAGTCCTTCTGCTCTATGAAATATGTTTGTGAATCTCACTTATTTAGATGGATAATAATTCTGTAATGCTGGTTTAATTGGTCACAAGTCAGATCACTATCGAAAAGGAAAATATAAATGAATCGCACCATGCAGACATTCAAGCGCAGCTAGTAGCTTTTGTTTGGTTTTGGTTTTTAGTTTTTTGATGGGCTTTTTTTCAGTCTTGAAAACATTCAGATAAAGTTTCAGATGGGATAGGAACAGGAAACATGTGAACCATGTCCATCCCTACATAAGAACTTCATTAGTTGTTTGATGAAAGCAATGAAAACCTGTCTAATGTATTTGTGAATTCTGAAGAGAATGAGGAAAACAATCAACAAAAGCAGTTTTTAAAACTTTTGATCACTTTTTTCTGACTATCCTTAATGCTGCGGCCAAGTTGAAAGTGATCCTGAACATGTGTGGGAAAGAGAGCGAGAAATGAAATTTTAAACAGACCCCAGCCATGCTCTTGAACTGCCAGTATCAGGCAGCAGAGTATGTGATCACAAGTCCCTAGTCATTCAGTGGATGCTTACTCAAACTGTGAGGTCTTGCTGAGCGCATTTCTAGTTCCAGATGTTTCCAGATTCCTGTAGGCATTCTTGTCTTGTTACCTAAAATTTCATCATTTCTCTTTGCCAATACACAAAGCAGCTGAATAATAGCGAAGCACCAATATTGTAGGTGTTGTTCTGTGGACCAGAAAAATGAAGGACCACACGAATTTGCTGTAATGTCTTTAACCAGTGGGGCACTTAATTTCAAATTCTAGGGTACTCAGGTTTCAGATCTACTCACTCTGTCATCATCAGCATCATAATGCAGAGGCAGATCTATTGGAGTCGTGCATAGTATTTTTAATAGGTCTCCATCTGTTTTCTGATTAAAAGCCCTGAGCAGGATTATAAAACTATTGAGGTGACTCCCTATTTCTAATGGATGATACTATAAAATATATATAATGTTTCTAAATGTGACTGCAAACAAGTTGCCTCTGTTGTCCTTTTTTCAGTGATCTCTCCCAACTGACCTCCTACAAAGCATTCTGATCAACAGCATCTTCTGACATGACGGAATATGCAAAGACCGCACTAACCAAATCTGGCTAAAACCTTAAGGGCATTTCTGACTTACTCATGTTAAAACAGAAGAAGACAATAACAACTGATTGCCAACTGAACCTTCAAAATCTAACCAACTGAAAAAGTTGGTCTAAATTGTATTAAGCATGTCAGGCCTCTCACTGGATAAAGCTAAACATCACAGGCCCAGCTGAATTTCGATGTGCCATCCATGGCTGCTTTCTTGTGTCTATGTCAGACTTTTCATGTATAACTGCAAATGAATAAAGAAGTTCTTTGAGAAAAAAGTGACATTTATTCTGAAGCAGGGTACATTTCCTTCCACACTGCTATGCTCACTAATCAGTGCCAGGAGCCCTCATACAGACCTTTCATCAATAACAGTCAAGGATAAGAGAACAGAAAAGGTCTGCAGTCAACTGTAAAAGCCAATTTATACTCTGCCAAAACTAGTGTAATGCTAAGCCCACAGGATTTTGGAGTTAAATACAGAGTAAGAAGCTGTTGATCAGAGTGTTTAAGAGGAGGTGGGCTGGGAAAGATCAACAAAAAAAGGGTAACAACTAACTCAGTTTTGCATGGAGGATATATGTGACCCTGTAAACACCGTATTAACTTTTTAGTCAGGAATTATGGGCATTGATCTCTTCACATGAGCTCTGCAACAGCAAATCAATTATATCAACGTGCAGAAAAGCTGCAAACCAACATTCCATTGAGTGCTGAATCTGTCAGAATTGGGAGGCAGAAGGTCCCTGTCACTAGGAAATGCCTTCTACCGAAATGCAAAAATGTATCATTAAAAATGATTGTACAAATTTGTACTATCAAAAACAATTTAGAAAGGGTAGAGCCACTTACCTTTACCATAAACAAAAAATTGTCATTGTAGCCAAAGCAAGATCTACAGTAGCTACAACTACTGAATTATGGGTATGCCTACATGAGTTCTGTTTTAGTATCCTTGTTTCCAACATTTTTTGAGTGACACTAGTGTTCTCCAGAACGCTTTAGAGGTCTCCTGAAGGTCTCATTAAAAAATGAAAACAAATGAGAAAGACATCACAATGGAAGTGTCACACAGGAATACTTGGTGTGGGAGTCATGCCTTCTAATTTTGGTCATCTAATCTTTGGTCCAACTTAAGGTAATTCTTTAGGATGTTTCTAGTGGCTGTTTGGGATTGCCTATGTCGCTCCATAAACCAAATTTATCTTTTCCATGTAATGGGAACACATAATTGGCCAATGCCCCAAAATGCACCTACATGTTCTCTCAGTTTTGTGCTTTTTGCAGCTCTAGAACAATGAATTTTATTAACAAATGTTCATTTAGGAGACCAGACATGATGGCTTTAATTACAATGGTTTGGAAAATTCTGAGCTGATACCAATTTACTTTTATTTTTTAAATAATTTGAAAAAAACCTGTATCTTATTTTGTTACTCTTCAAAGCTGTCAGATGTTAATAGACACAGAAAAATGTGTCCCTGTTACAAGAAATAGTTTAAGCACAGGTAAGTAATGTGTCGTTCTTTCATGATCTTTTATAACGAAAACCATCAAACATCTTGGGCAAATAGGGATATTATTAAAAAGGAGCATAATACAAATATATTTACAGCATTGTCTAAGTTTTCTACTATCTCATAGGAGTAATTATAGTGAATTACCTCTACAGTGTAGGAAAATCCTGTACATTCAGTGCCCTGTACTTTATAGAAAATAAAATGCTAAAGAGCTAAGAATATAGTGTCAGCTTAAATATGTCACAAAAATATTGCAGTTTCTTGTTTCTGCTCCCTAGAAATTGTGTCTTTCACACACATACATACAAATTCGTAGCTGAAATGTTTTCTTCTACTTAACTCTGCTGTCAATGAAATACCAAAAAGACATACTTATGTAGAAGTTTCTACAATATGCCATGTGCCCCTACAAAGTGATAGTCATTCAGCGGTAGCAGATGATCTCACTGCAGATGCTTGCAGAGCTGAGCTGGGATCTCTTTCTACATTCTTATACAGCCCTTGCTACTATCAGTTCAAAAGCTTCTCCTCAAGTAGGCCCATCACAAATTCTGAGATATCTATGAAAAATGAAAGATCAATTCATTACTTCTATAATTTATGAACTCCTGGAAAGATTGTCTTAATTAGTCTGCCTCTTTTGGTGATAATACCGTTCTACTGCACTGGTAAATGTGACCCACTGTGCCAAGTATTGTTACTGTCTGTACAGATCATATGCAAGGAAGCAGTGTAGTTGAATACAAATGAACCCCATATAAAAGCATTTCTAGAAATACATATTTTTGCATTCTAACTGGAATTGTTAATGAAACATTGACTAAAGCTGTTTTAAACACCCTCAGGATGTTTGAAGTGGTGTAACAAGATTGCCCACAGAACATGGTTTTCTTTAAAATATTCAGGCTTTTAATCACCTGCAGTTAATGGTTGCTACAATTCTGTAATGGGATATCACAGAGTGAGAATCTTGGATTTCAACTGAAATGGAAATAAAACATGAAAAAAACTTGATAAGCAATGAATAGAAGACCTATTGAGTAAATCAGAAAAATGTCTCTGTATGTATCCAGTGCAGTCCTCATATGCTGCTGCTTTTGTAAGATACCAAGAGACCTGATTTGGGGACAACCTGTGACAAATACACAATTATTGGATAGTGGCTATCTTTACTTTTTCTGCATCCTGCCTACTTATGCCGTCTAGGGTGCCTATAGATGCCCTCACTAATCATGAGATATCTATTCCATTCTGTTAATCATATCCAAAAGGTTGAGATCCATATGTCCCTGCCTTCAGGTATGCTATATATTATTATATACTCCGTGTTTTATTATCATGCCAAGTCTAACTGTTTCACTTGAAAACAATGCAAAAGTAGCTTTTTACATTAACAAAATCAGTGTTACGCCTTGCATGAAACAGTACACAATAGAGCTTGCAATTTTAGCCAAAAGAGATAGTATCTGACATACTTTTTGGGATTCCAAAAGATGTTCATTGTATTACTGACAAGCTTGATAGAAAAATAATTGCCATTTTCCACTTATGTAATACGGAAATTAGTTCATTATTCCTTTAACATCCCTATTAGAATCCTGAGCGAAAGACAAAACATCAATTAAGTATGACTTTAAAAAGAGTGACCTGAAAAATCTTTCCATTCTGAGTAAAAATACAGGAAATTAAAAGATATAAGAGAATATATTATTCTAATAAATGTCAGTGTTACTAAAAATACTTGCTGTGTAACTGCTTGGTTCCCCTGTGTAACGCAACCCCTTTTGCCAAAAGTGTAGTATTTATATGACATCTTTAACAGAAAAAAGACACTTCTGCTGACAGCTGCTTAATGCATTTTTGGTTAGTGTAAATTTAACAAAACTCTGTAGTTTTACGAAGCTAACACAGCAGCAGCAGATGGACGAGAGCTGAAGCACCAGCCAAATGTAAAGGAATTATAGCAGGAGTAGAGAGGGCTGAATTTTGCCTGCTAAGATTACAGGCTACTTATAGTTTATATACTGACACAAATAGCTCTAGCAGTGCAATGTTGCCATAGAAACTTGTAGACCAGTAAGATATTCCTCCAGCTTTCCACCAATGGAGGGACAGGAATACAAAGCTTGATATGGTAATGAGAGCCACCAGGGGATGATGAATATGAACTGATTGAGGGTGGGGGTTAAGTAAGACCTTAACAAGCCTTTAGGAGTGAACAATGGTTGTGACTTCCCTAGTTAATATGCTGGCATACTTAATTCTCTAAGATCTCCCACATTTGTTGACAGGAAAATATTTCGCTGAAACATTGCTTTTTTCCTAGGGATTACACTGTCAGACATCTTTTGCATGCTTTTATTAATGTTTTGTACTGTTTTTACATACTAGGGTTTTTGGGGGAGAGGGATACAATACAAAATAACACAGGCTGTGGCTTCAGACCTCACAAAACTGTACTTTATGAATCAAATTAAATAGAATTAGCTCATTTAAACTAATTTTAGTGCCTGCACCATTTAATAATTCCAGTTAAAAACTGCAAAATGCGCTGCTGTAATTCTCAGTCCGTGTCTAGAAATTACTTCTAGTTCACTCACTTACTAATTGCATATGCAGGCATTTTGTTCTGGTCAAGGATGCAGTCAAATTTTTCTCATGCTTGTTGCTGGTTGTTTTGAAAAATGTAATATCTCCATCAATACAGAAACTTACAGTTTTCAGGAGTTTCAGTTAAAAAGCCCCAACCAAACAACAAAAGCCAACAAATCAAACAAAACAAAGCAGAAATCTTCTATGTCTTTTCCAGCAATAGTTTTCATGGCATTCTGTAGCCTTTACAAGATACATTAGTATATGCCATCTAACTCATACCACAAGAACAAGTCCATCTGTTCAAACATACTAATTTTGTCACACTAACTGTTATTTGTTGGGGGTTTACTATTTAAAATGTTAAATCAATGCACAAGTTGGGTTTGGGTTTTTTTCCTATATGTAGTAGTTTGTAGATATTACTTCTCTCACAATTTATTGAAGACCAAAGAAAATGTATTATGTAATCCATACTACTGCAATTCATCTTTTTCCAGACAGTTGCAGCAACTACCTATATGCTGCTGTTTCAGATGCAGGCTAGACAGACTGAAAGAATAAAAAATGAGACATATGCAGTAACTTAGCAAGTCAATAAGATGGAGCTCAAAGTTTGTGCTTCTAGGACTAGATAAGTGCTGCATTTATCACACACTATGTCCAAATGAGCCGTCAAATGTGGAAATCAAGCAGATTGGGTACTTAACATCACATTTTTCAATATTTATCAAAATAGTGTTTTGATTATATTTGCTTCTGTTACCTTGTTGTAGCTTGATCATCCATCTCAGTCTTGGACTTCTGAGGGGTCACCTGTTCTGATGAAAAGGCATCCCTGCAATAGGAATGGTGGAAACATATTTAGGGCAGAAGATATTTGGAAACATATTATAGCATTCAAGTGACTTATCATTGTAGATATTCTATTTCTTATATTTGTAACCACAATGACTTTGGATTTTCTTTGAGATACATTTTTCTGTTTTTTTTCTCTAAATATAAGAAAGTTGAGGCTGTTCAGCCTGGAGAAGAGAAGGCTTCAAGGAGGCAGCCTTCCAGTATCTGAAGGGGGCCTACAAGGGTGCTGGAGAGGGACTCTTCATCAGGGACTGTAGTGATAGGACAAGGGGGAATGGGTTAAAACTTGAACAGGGGAAGTTTAGATTGGATATAAGGAAGAAGTTCTTTACTGTGAGGGTCATAAGGCCCTGGAATTGGTTGCCCAAAGAAGTGGTAAATGCCCCATTGCTGGCAGTGCTCAAGGCCAGGCTGGGAAGAGCCTTGAGGGAGGCAACCCTGCCCATGGCAGGGTTTAGGGTGAGGTGTCCCTGCCCATGGCATGGGGATTGGAACTAGATGATCTTAAGGTGCTTTCCAACTCAAACTATTCAATGATTCTATGATTCTATAACATTTAAATATCTATAACATATATATAAGGAATGATACATGTGTATAAAGAATATATATATATATATAAAGAGCTAAGTAATGTTTCAATACAGTAGATTGCTCCATTCACTGAGCCTTTTGAAAAATTAGTATTCCAAAGCTAGCTCTTTTGCTAGTATGGATGTCATGAAGTGGAGTTTCTTTACTGTTTCAAAATTATCTTGCTAATTAAGGAACTTTAAAATACTTTTCTACTAAATAGATTTCACTTATTCAGTAAAGTCTAACAATTTACTTATTTAGCAGAGTATTATTTTTTTTTTAGAAACTAAATAACTAACCAGTTTCACTTTCCTACTTTAACTTGTTTGTGTAATCAGTCAGATCAGCCACTACAGGAATACTAGAATTGTAAGAGAAATCACAAAAATTTTAAGAAGGTGGCCAATAGAATTGGAAAGGAGAGTTACACGCTGCTTTAGAGAATTTTTTTACTAGGATGGCAACTAAAGCATGAGAAATTGTGTAGCTGCCTTAATTATGAGTAATGAAATTACAGGTTAGTTAAGTAATCCTTTCCTAATTTAGGCCATCTGAAATGTATATTTAATTAATACATTAATTTAATAAATCTATTTTCTAAAATTAGAGCATTTTTTGCAGACACTCAAATAAGTTTAGAGTACTTTATGTCAATTCTTCTTATGTCCATGCTGTCTATTACAAGTCCTTGCATGTGCAGAGCTTTTTAATTTGCCACTTTCTTTTTCTTCACATTCCTCACACTTTCTTGTTAACTCTTTCTTTAGAGCTTAGTTTAATATAAAGGGGTATTTGCATTAGCAACATATATAACTGTGGAACTAAACTTGTGAAGCAGTTTTTAATTTCTAATGCAGTTACAGTTGGTTTTTCTATTTGAATAAATATCCAGTGATCTAAGCTACGTGAAAATAATTATGTTTCTGCAAGGAAGGAATACACTTCTGTGATACTGACTATAGAGGAATCCTCCCTGGTAAATTACTCAGTCTTTGTATTATAAGTAAATGTAAAATAATAGTCAAGGTTTGTGCGTGTGAGTGTGTTGCATTTATAAATCTACTAAGAAGCAAAGTAAGCAAGACATACGTTGTTGAAGCCTCTGAATTTTCTGAAGTGGTCCTAGAGAAAGAAAAGGGTAAACAGCTCAGAAACCAAGTAGCAAAACGCTAGCATTGAAGAACTTCTTTGCAAAATTTTATGTTAATCAACTGCAATTAATTTTACTTTTTTGTTCTTCCGAGGTGCTATTTTTCTTTGTTTCTTAATGTGGAACATAACACTTTTAACTCAAGTAGCATAATACTCAGTTTCATATTATTCTTTGTATGTTATTAAGACAATCATTCTTCAATTAACATTCTCCAGTCATTCACTCTGGTCAATGGTGGGTTTCTTTCAGCACACAATTCACAACCAAAAAACTCAGTTACAGTGAGCTGCTTATATTTTCAGCTTCAATTGCAATTTCTTTTAAGTGTTTTGTAAAGCGTGCTTAATCTGCTTGGAAATGAGGCAAAGCACTTTAAAAGTTTACATGTCATGCTTCACTATAGAAGGCTAGGTATCAGAATCAGAAAAGGTAAGTAAATATAAATGCTGACCAGCCCCGTCTCCCCTGAACCCATGACTGTTGAACTCCCTTCCTGAGGATGGCAGAACAATCAGCTATTCTCATATTTGAAGAACAGACACACCTCTTTGCTGCACCTGTCTTTAAGACTGATAGTGACCTGTAAAAACTGGTTATTAGCATCTATGCATTGTTTCCTGAATCTCACTGGCGGGTAAAAGCCTAACAATTATTAGTTACAGTAATATTCACAGTTTGAAATAGCTTTCACATCCTCAAAGCACTTTAGAAAGATAAGCAAAGAATCTAATGCTCATCTCTGTTTAACAGACTGTGCTTGGGGACATCATTGTTGATGATCCAGGAAGGGCCATGAAATCTTCAGAATGAATGTGCCTGTATTTCAGTCTTCTCTAAACTGAGAGTAGAGGAGTAACTGGCGCTTCATATACTCAGCCCTCAGTTAGTGCTGGACATCAAGCTAAGAGCCCATGCCATCTTATTTATCAAACTCTGTCCTTCAATAATTGCCCTGTTGGCTCACTCCCCAAATCAGCTTTAGCCAAGAATTAGGAAATAACTAGCAATCATCAGTACTTACCTTTTTATTTCTACTGTTTCTGTTGTGGTTTTACTACTTGAAACTGGGGGAGGCATCCAAGATTGCCTGTCAGTGTTAAGAAATAAATTTTTTAGTATTAATTTAATGCTATGGGTCTGAATAGCATCCTATGAATGTTAGAATGTCAAAAGTGATGCAGAAATACCTGGAACTTTTCTTAAATTATTAATATTTTGAAATACTGAATGCAGATACTTCTTAGACCACTTTATGGTTTGGTTTTTTGGGCTTTTTTTTGTGGTTTTTTTTGTTTTGTTTTTTCTCTCTCCCAGACAACTGAGTGGAATTGGAAATAATATAGGAATTTTAATTATTTTTTGTGAAAAGAATATGTTCTCTGACTCTAGGTTGTCTTACTTGCAATCTGAATGGTACAAATAAACAGATCATTCATGTGAAGGACAAACAGATAGAATGCACAAAGGGAAGAGTGTCAAGTATCAACCCAAGAAACACGTTCGGGCTAGTATTAGAGGTCACATACACAAAACAAGCACTTTCACTTATTTTTTTCTTTTCTAAATCAAAACTATTAATCCAGCAATTGCTTGTGATGGAAAAGCAATTGCACCATAAACACTGCAATTCAGTGATGGCTTTTCATAACTCCAAAGAGCCTGAAGAGGACTATGGGGCTGAAAACACCATAAACTTCCACCAAACAAGCAAAGCTGTCAATATGAAAATGATGATATTTTAATGTCTACTTCCAGGATTCTACCTATCACTATTTTTATACCTGAAGTATGGAAAAGAAAATCACAAAAAGACAGAATTTGTGCCTGGGAAGGACACATAAAAATATAGCCATTGTCACCAATACATTTTAAATCAAAAATGTAGTTCTTTGTTCTAAACCCTGTTTTTATTCTTGCCAAAAAGAAAATCCAGATTTTTAAAGCTAGCTGTTCATCATACAGAAAACCATGTGGCTTATATGTACTCAAACAGCACAGGTTTAAGTTTGGCATCAGAGATTTTGCAATTACAGTGAGCTAGAATGCTTTAAATTTAGATACTGAAAAGGCATATGGTTGCTGAGTTAGGGACTGCAGCAAATTGTCAGCGTCTGTTGTGCTATGGTCCACCAGGCTCACAAAACTGGCTCTACAAAGATAACCTTTCAACACAGTACTCCCATGGAAAAAGCCAGAGCATGTAAAAGTTTAATTCTGGAAGCTTGCTGAGGAGTTAGAGCATGCTAGAGGAGAAAGTTGGTAATGCTCTTTTTATGTAATTGTGACAGGTTACTGAGGTTTCATAGAGTGCTGTGTATTCTCTGGCAACCAAGAAATGGTGGTAACAAATACCTTTTTTTCTTGATCGGAGAAGTCGCAGCAGTGTTTGTGGGTGCTGCATTAGAAGTCCAAGATTTTCTGTTAAGGAAATAGACTTAATTTTTAAATAATTGTATCATTGTGAATGGAAAAAAAAAGTCAAAAAGCTATTGTCTTGTCCTGAGCAATTCTTAATGCAATGAGAGTAACAGAAGAACAGAGCTCTACAAATATTTTATTGCTTTTTGGCAGGAAAAAGATATATACTACTCAAGTCTCACTGAAGTCCCACTTCAGAATTTATGGCAGGTCTATTAAAAAATCATCTCTAGACAAAATAAGATAAAATCCAATCTGTATGATGTTTCATGTGTCATCATCACCATGATTTACAACATAATGGTATAAAATTGTAATTTCAAAGAATGATCTCTCTTGAACTCTAAATGCCAGGGATACTCATTTACTCTTCAGAGTAATATCTCAGCACTTCACAAGATGACATTTAATTGCGGTGCTCAGCCCTCACTGGCATCTATATTCATTGTAATTTATTATTGATAGAACAGTACCGACAGTGGTATATTTGTCTCTTTACATTTATAAGTATATTGGCTGAGCTTTTCTGACTTTCATTTTTTAAATACAAATTTCAATCAGATAAGAACTGTAAATCCTTAAGAAAATAAATTTTTAGTGCTGTGTAGTCAGATACAGAAAGTGTTCATCTCTGCATCACAACAACTTTTTTTAATAACGTAAAAAAAAATTGTGCCATCTTATTTTAAATTAAAAATTGGTTTCAACTTGTTTTAAACAAAAGACTGACCTTCTGACAAAAGAAAAGCCTTCCACTGGAAAAATCACTTAGCCTGTCTATCAAAAAAGCATTTCTTGTGTTTTGGTACTCAGGTTTTCTATTGGCAATGTTCAATGTTTTTTTCAACTGGAAACATTAATTACAATTCTTTTGTGCAGTCTTTCCTCAGCAATACCTGTTATGTTTGGTAGAATTCATGCAGAGAAATGTAGAGCTCAAGAACATGCCCACACTGAACTGTTTTCAAAACCCCCTTACCCTTCCTGGTTTCATATTTAAAATACTGTGCTTCTTAAATAATTGCTTTTCTGAGTGAATGTGTAATCTGAGGTGGTCTCTTTCTCAATCTATGTGGAGAAATAGGCATTTTAAAAGAAAGTTCTTCTTCTTCTAAAGAAAATATCTGAGAGACATCAGATGAATTGTCCTGCAAAAGACTCTTTTTCTCCTCATTGGCTATAAAAAGGGTCTATGATAACCTAGATACAGAAGTCATCATTTCAGATCTAAGGTGTTGAAATTAAGCCTGCTATTCGGCCGTATGCCATACAATGTCTGTATATATTCTTGGCATGTCCAAATAATTAAATGTTATGATATTTTCTAATACTTATGTGATAATGCATGATAAATGATCCATGATAATTTATAATACATAATACATAGATGATTAAGTTTCCAAAAATCATACCTGTTGCTTTCCTTATTATTCAGAGTTGGGGACTTATTTACTTTATCGATGTCACTTTTGTCTGGAATTCTGTCAGAAACACAGAAATTATTTATAATACACACTCTAGATATGAAAAAAACCCCCAACCAAAACCCCACTTCCAGTAATGTTAAATGATGGAGATATTTTTTGCCCTCTGTACAGATTAAAAATTCCCCAGTATCAAAAAAAGACTACAACAGTATCTGAATTAATATAAATTTAGTTCATCAATATCTGAAGAGTTTAAGTAGCTCACTGAAAAAAATGGTTTTAAAAGGTTATGTTCAAACACTTATTGGTATACTATATCAAGCCTTATTGTTGTCAACAGTTTGTTGCAACTCCTTTGAATTAGACCAGAATACGAAGAACAAAGCTATGTTCAGTCAAGCAGCACAAACTATTCCCTTCCCCTCTCCCTCACCATCCCTAGAGAGATGCAACAGTCTCATTTTCTTTACAGCTTTTAGAGATCAATGTGCTTTGACAATACTCTAGTGTAAAATCCCCAACAAAGCATGGTAGTGACCTACAGCAATAACATCTATCAAGAAGTAAGATTATTTGTGCTTGAATTGCTTTCATTAAGCCATGAAATTTACACTTAGAAACTATCACATGATTTTTCAAGCCCTTTATAGATTCTACGGCCGTTGTGTAAATCCCAAATTTTCACAGAAAGCACCATGTAGCTGCCATAGCTGAAACAGCTTAAGCACTTATTTTATTTCAACTTTCTTCTTTTGTATAGAACACCCTTTAATAGGAACAGTGAGACTCTTGAAAGCCCAAATATAAAATGATGTACATTGAAATATATTATGTTATGTTAAATATTTGGTTAAAAAAATTGATTTACACACAGAAATTTAAATAAATAAGTTTACAATTTATTTACATATAGAAATTACTTAATTTTAGTTATCTCCATCTATAAACTGAAGCTATAGATACAAAATAATTAATCCCAGAACTCTAACATTGTGTACAAAACATTTTGCATCCTGCCCTCAGACAAGTATCACAGAATACTGTTGTATTTAATGGAAAGCCTTCAAGGGAGCTCTGGGACACAATTTGTACCAGCTTATGCTCTGTGCTTCTTTCAAATCTAATTTTAATTGAGGAAATAACTATCTCATGTGATGGACAGTTTGTGACTTTGACCAGCAGTTACAGTTACTCGAAATATCACTAGAGGTCTCACTAAACTTGCTATAGCATTGCTGAGGATGCAAACATAAGTTAGTTCTAATTCACAGCTAACCAATGACCCACCATTTCTTTCATGCTTCGTTTTGTATTTTCAGAATTTCAGCACAGTGCTTTAAGCAGTTCTGTATTTGCTCATTTTAAAGACTTGAAGGGCCCATCTGGCTTCCTACTCCAGTGCTGCTTAATTGTAACAGAGGCTTTGAAAAAAGTGAAAGAAGAAACTGAAAAGTATAATGTTAACTTCTTCTTTTCAGCTTCTGATAAGCAGTGGTTGAAGAATATCCTCTGCTTACACCTAGAATGCTGTTTCTAGACACCTTTGGATCACTGATCTATTCACCCATCTAATATTTTCCTGAACCAATTTAAATTTCTGGTGTCCACAATATCCTGTGGTGTTAACTCCTGCAATTAATCTATGTGTTAAGGGAAAAAACAAATGCTCTGCTTTTTTTCGTTCTTTTCTTGGTTTTTTTTATCTTTTTTTACCTTTTTTTTTTTTAATTATTACTTAAACATTTTAGAGTATCTCCTAATTCTCACAGTGCAACAAACAGAAAATCTCCCCTCCTTACTCACTATGTCAATCTTTTCCAAGTTAAGGAAACTTTGTCTCTTCAGACATTCCATATATGAAAGATATTCCATCCCAGTCATCGTTTTTGACCTTCCCCTTAATTTTCTTTTCTGCGTGCAGTGTTCAGGATGTACATAAGGGGTTCACACTGTGACTGAACAGTGGTTTAAAGGGTTAGATTATTAATAGAGAAGAGAACGAAAGTGTCTCATTTGCTTCAGTCCCATCTCTTCAGAGTTAATTGCTATAAATGCAGTTAAGATTTATTCTTCCTGGAAGCTATTCTGGACTCAGTAGTATTTACTACTAGGAAAAATAGTAATGGCGTTTTCATGGTCACTATATTATTTTAATATTTCTCCCATCTTTTGTCAAATACTTAGTTGTTAATAATATGAGAGAAATAAAAGGATGAATGAAATTGTTCCTCCCATCCAGAAGGCTACCTGTGATTATCTGTACAATGCAGTTGTTGTCTGAGCTATGATGTGTAGATCTGAATGCCATTAGAAACATATGTGCACCTACTGACATCAAGATATGGATTTCTGCTAGTAACTGAATGGTGCTTGGTATTTTCTTGTGCTTGCAGCCAATGGTGCAATTGCATGTAGTCATCTGCAGACCTCTCCTAGGTCCTTAATACTGAAAGTGATTCTTAAATTTTGTAGATATTGGGTTAAGCAAAATTCATATCAAACAATGCTATTTTTGAACATCAATATGGCAGTCTCCAGGATGCAGAAAACTGTACCTAATATTGCACTTAGATATGTTTTCACTGTCACATTTACACACACAATGAACTCAAAATTACTCCTATACTCCTTAATTTTTATTTTTTTTACTAGCATTTCAGTAACCATTTTGTCATTTTGAAAACTAGCTATTGAAGAGACATTTATCCAGATAGAGATCCAGATTCTTTAAATCCTTGTCTTTTGGAATATTACAGTCATGGCCAGAAGAGATGCAGAGCAGAATTGTGAAAAGATATTCCAATATCTAGCTTGTAAACAGGTAACTCCTAAAGGCCTTCTCCTAAAGTACAGAAGACTAACATTTTGCAGCATCTTAGCTAGACAAAAATAATTTTCCACATAGACAACATGACTTACTATAATTCTATAAACAGCTCTGAAATATCTCCAATACCAAGGTAATTTTCCTCAAGAGCTGTCTACTATGAGCAGACCTTTAGACTTTATCCTACCTCCCAGGAGCATGCTCCACTTTCAAATCTGCTGTTTAGTTTTGAACAGGAAAAAAAAAAAAAGGAAGAATGCTTCTTTTTCACACGGGCAACTAAACAATCAAGTCCTGCAAAGTTCGTGCAAGCCCGGAGACTCCTGTGCCATGGTTATGCTTGCCAGAAATAATTTTCAAGAAAATAAAGTGAATTGTAATTAATGGAAAACATCCTCCATAGAGGAAGCAGAAGTACCAAATTGGACTGCAGGGCGCAAAAAGGTGCTAAAAGGTAATAAGTCACCACACCTTGTAATGCATTAGGCTGCAAGTTTGAGGAGATGCGTTCGTTACAGAAATGCCTGCTGGCAATAGGTGTGAACAAATGAATCCTGGAATGATTATATTCCACAGTTTTGAGACCAGTAATGAGTAAAGAAAAATAAACTTCCTTATTGTGATTATTTATGGTAAAACCATCATTATTCACTCAGTTTATGGACATATTCTGCATTAGTTATCAGAAGTGTATATTCACACCTATAATCCTCTTTGTATTCTCTGTCATCTTTTGTACATTAAGAACCCTTTATGTTAGATATTTGTGTATAAGAAAGTATAAAGACAATCAGTTTACAACCTAAAATAATTCAGACATCTTACTATCTTGGCATAAAGCAAAAAGACATAGAGTACAAAAGGACAATGTGGTTCACTGACACTGTAGAAACTGGAATTGTCCTATGACTTCTTAATTAGTAATCGGGGTTTCTATGTATGAAAATCAAGTCTTAAAAATTTATTTGAAGTCAACGAAAATAAAAGTGACATAGCTGACATATTCTACTTGAATTTCCAAAAGCTTCATAGAAATTTACTTTAGGGGCTCTTCAACAAAGTGACCTATGTGGTAATAGAGAAGGTCCTTTCAAGGGTAAGTAACTGCTTAAAAAGTAGGAAACAAAGGTTTAGGGTAAATGACATTTTTTCAGAGTGGAAGGAGGGATATGTGTAAGACTTGTGTTTTTCCATATGTTCATAAATTATCTAGAAAAGAAAGTGATGTTGCTTGCCAGTGACACTAACTCACGGTAGTCAAAACAAACGCAGACTGGCAAGGTTTTCAGAAGTCATCTGCTAACATGTCAGATTACTAAAATGGCAGATAACATTCACTTTTCTTAGATGCAAAGTGATGCCTGCCAAGAAAAGAAATTGATCTCTGAACCAGCTATTGTCATTCAAGAAAAGGCCTTGGAATTATACAGATAATGTTATAAAAATGAAAGGTCAATTCTCAGCATCACTCAAAAGAGCAAATTCAATATTATGAGGTATGAAGGAAGGAACAGCAAATGGACCAGAAGCCATTGTACATAGACAAGGTGTGCGCCCATCTTAAATACCTGCATGGAGATTTGGACCCCAGATCAAAAACACTAATATGGAAATAACAAGATACAAAGAAAGCCAGTAGGTAAATTGAAGTTAAGACAGTTTCCTCCTGATGAGTGAACAAATACAGCAGGATTCAGCGGCCTATAGAAGAATCATCAGAGGGTTGACATCACACAGCTGCATTGCCTATTCTGTTCCAGGCTTCTATAGAGAAGGTAAATTTTACGTAACAGTTTTTCATTGTTTCTTACAACAGAAGTAAGGATCATAAAACAAAATAACACAGTGCTAAGGTCCAACCAAACAAGTGCACTTTTTCCACAGTGTGTACTAAAGTGTTGTTACTTATGGCCTCAGCATGCTGTGGATACTGGATATTAATGTGGGTTGAATTTTGAAGATGTAATGCAGAAAGAATCTGCAAACACAAGCATGGTCATGTCTTAACAGAGGTCAAGGCTGAAGAATGCATTCAAATTAAGTGCCTGCATGATAAGCACATTATTCTGATATTTGTACTGGTCATGGTATGAAGCAGTAATAAGGATTTGCAAAGAACTAGAGGTTTAGCTGTGTTGTGCTTAACTATCAGAGAAAGGACTGTGATATACAGTTTGAAGGCAGGAAATGGAATGAGTGGTTATCCTCAGTGCAGAGATACTTACTTTTATGAGGACAAGAATGCACAGAAATTGATAGAGAAAAAGAAGAGCTATATGTCAAAAGAACCTTTTCTCTAATCACATTTCTATTTGTCTCATTGGTAATTCATGAAAAAAGATCATTGTCTTCTACTTAGATGCTTAATAAATAACAAATTTTAAAACCCCACTGATTTCATTCACGCTTTCATTTTGAAGACCTCTGCACAGTTATGAGAATAACAAAACAAAATATATACAGAAAAAATCCCTACCTGTCCAGAGTAGTATCAGACTTGTATCGTCCAAGTACAGCTTTCTGATCTTCCTTTTCATTTGTGGCACTGCTATAAAAAAGATTAGAAATGCCACTTTGGTCACTGTTTTTATTAAAAAACTCATCTTCAATAAAACAATAAACAGGTCTCAAGAGATCATACACTATTTCAGACCATCAGGTGCCAACAGATCCAACCCTGCATGAATTGCAATGATCAGCCTAACAGTTACTGACATTGGAGTCAGATTTATGAGGGAAAGATGCATAGACTAAAATTGAACAAAGCAAGTTCTTGCTATAAACAGGGTATAGTAAAAGGATACTCAGTTTTCTTTGACAATATCATTAGAGAGGTGTGCAGATTCTCTACTGTACCTGTGTAGGCTATCTTGAGATTTGTACTGGTTAAGCACAGCCCTTCCATAGTTTTCATCAGCACTTCAAGCAAAAGAAAGACAGTGGTTAGTTAAATTTGAATATTAAAATAGAAAATTCTTTCTTGGCAAAACATTTTTGTCCTCATTTCACAGCTTTCAGCTACTACTATAATTGCACCAGCTATAGATTTCTGCATTAGATGACTCTAGACATTTTGGAGTGAGAATAATCTCTTCCTACATGCTGCTCATGGGCCAAATAATGAAAGCCTGCCCTCATGGTGGAGTTTTTACTGTAATGGAAGTCCTAGTTTGTATTAGAGTGAATTTCAATTGATCCTGGTTTAAGCTCCTTAAAAGAGCTGACCAAGATTTATAATCTTCATGCTTGTAAAAGGAAAATGTTAGATATTAGCCCTGCAACCTAGATATATGAAATGTGGGATTTTTCTTGTAGAGCAGAAGCCTTTCATTAAATGATCAGCACTCAAAAGTCCCAATGAAAAACACAGTGAAAATCCAGCAAACTACTTCCAAAAAGCAATCAATACCTCATCAAGAAAAGCACATACTAGTTATTTGAATAAATTAATGTAATTCCTGTTGATACCATTCATGCAAAAAGTAGACACTCCAAGAAAATGTACATGGCATACTGAACTAAATGCAGAAGAAATATATTTCATATCTTTCTTACTTTTCCTCTTCAGGCCTCTTCTTTATCCAGCTGTTATCTTGCAAAAGGGTCCGCCGTTTATTACTATCGTGAGTAGCCTGTTGTCTGCTTTTAATTGCAACAGAGGGGCTCTTATTATCTGCAAATGCAGAGAAACATGCCTTGAAAAGGAGTGTATGGAATAACTTTGGAAACTCAATGTACTGTTAGAAAGGCTGAAAAATGTAAATGTTCAGCAGAGTTTGACTCTTCAGCTATCATTCCTGTTTAGTGCACACCTTTTCCTTGAAAAGTTTGTGGTTTAGTCACTTCAACCTTCAAGGGACTGCAGAAGCCCAATTTACCAAACTAAATTCAGTTTCATCCTTAATATGAAACAACTTCGTATATACTCAATGTAAATAAATATCACAAATCTAATAAATTTATTACGAAATATACAGAGAACAATAATTCCAGGAAACTCAAACTAATGAATACTGTTTCCTGAGGCATTGTTTGTGGGTTTTGCATTTCCAGATGTGTGACAGGATGCAAATTTCAAAGCAAAGCTAATCTTGAGATGATCACGTGGTTCTCCACCTACATCCATAGCTCAGTGTGTGTGGATTTTCAGGTTTCTTAAGAGTCATGCTCCTTCTGAAGCTTTTTCCTCAGTGCCTGAATGAACAGTTCATTTTCTAACCAGCTACCTAGTTTTACTGAACTTTTAATAAAAGCAATACCTTTAAGAACTATAACTTTATGTCAAATTTAACTAAAATGGGTGCATGGTTTCAAGTTATTGGGAGAAACTCATGCAAACTTACACATTGTGTGAACATGGAAGCCTTATTTATTTTTGAAAGCAACCTAAAATATCTTTGCCCAACAATTCTGATATTTAGTATGTTGAAGAAGAATCAATACAATGTTAATTTGATTTGTGAGAATATAACTTCCTCACTGTATTAGAAAGTTGATGTTTATCTCAAATTCAGTGACTATTGTCCAATATCATCAGTTAATTTTCTTTCTGCCTAAGTTTCGTATCATCAGCCTATTTGAAGTGAGGGGGAATATTGTTAGAATCATAGAATAGTTAAGAGTTGGAAAGGACCTTAAGATCATCAAGTTCCACCCCCCCTGCCATAGGCAGGGACACCTCACACTAAACCATGTCACCCAAGTCTCTGTCCAACCTGGCCTTGAACACTGCCAAGTATGGAGCATTCACAACTTCCTTGGGCATCCTGTTCCAGTGCATCACCACCCCCACAGTAAAGAACTTCTTCCTTGTTGTGACTTTTTAACTTTCCCCTTTAAAATGGAAGACTAGAAGTTGAGCCCGAGTAGGAAATCCATCTTTGAATTGTGATTTTTGCCCCAAACCTTTCCAGAGAAAAGAACTTGAAAACTAACTGTACAAAACCTTTGTCAATAGCATCCAATTAATCAACTGACTGATGAAGAATACTGAGTTTCTTGGATTTTCCTTTACAGACCTCTATGATTTTCTCCAAGAATTTCTCACTCCCTGAGTGCTCACACAAAAGGAGTTTAACACCGTCAGATTTCTGGAGATATCACTAGCTGGTGTTCAATAAGGACATTTGACCATAAAGATTGTGTATAGAAAGACCACACAGAAAACACATTTAGTCGTATTAGATCATTTGTCAGAGCTGTGTTTCTGCTGTAATTTATAAGAAAATGGAGTTCTTGCCTTTAATATAAGAACTTCAGCTGTAGTACTAACATGAAAAGATGGCAAATAGCTACAGTGAGTGGAAGACCAAATTATAATGAAGCACAAAACCACAATTTTGACTGACAATGACCAAGACTGATTTTTTTAAATACATTTTTCTCCTGAAAGCAAAACTCTGCAGTACAAAGATAAAATTCAGTTTAAATGTATATCTCACTGTAACCCAAACTGTGTCTGCTCTTATCGGTTGCAATTCATTGTAGATATATCCATACTGAAAATAAAAGGACAGTGAACAAATTAAAGGATTGGACTCCTCATTCATGTTTGCACAGCTGCAAATGTTCTCTGGCTCTTGTTGTGTTGGACTGAGCTGCTAGAGAAGTGACAAACATTTAAGAAGCATAGCTGTGATAGCATGGATGTGTGTTTCTGTCTCTTGGCCCTGATGCCAACATTTGGCTTTCTTTTATGAGCAGTACAGATGCAGCCCTTTGAGGCCATTACAAAATGAAAGGCACATCATAGATGAGATTTGCAAGAATGTGTTGACAATCACAGTAGATTGAAAATAAAAGGTCATCTATCCTTACTGCATGATCTCTGCATCAGCCTGTTACCTGCCAATTGACCTAGTTTTCATCTTAAAAATATTTATTAATGTCTGACTTTAAAGACTTAAAAAAATGAAGACATCCCAGCCTCACTTGAATAGCCCCAGTGGTTCATTAAAATATCTTTCTACATAAGCAAACTGAAAAGAAGAAGGACCTCCACTGATTTAAACAATAACATTGTTTCATAGTCATTGTCAAGAACTGAGATAGCTGTAACTAGCAAAGAAGGCTAACTTAAGTGCATTTGCTCTAAATATTTACTGTTTTGAATATAATGATAATACTAGCAATGACTGGGATATAATAGGAACTTAGCTAAACGTATATTGATAGTAAAAAAACCAACAGCTTTGTAACATTCAGTAATCAGGGATTTGAATGAAAATCCAGTAGTAAAAGCTGTACCTTCCTGTTCTCATAAATATTTAGGTATTTTATATTTGGTACAATCATTTGCATTGAAAAAAAAGTGGTTAATTTTGCAAAGTAGGAAGAAATGTGAGTTCAAGTACATGCATTCCAGATATAAAACTTCTCTACGGTAAGGACGGCTGATGGCAGCTAAAGGGGTGGAAATGATTCCAGCATTCCTTTCAAACTAATGGTTTTAGCCAAAGATGCTTTCAACTGCCTGCAATGCATTTTAATCTGTGCTCTATTGTCAGGCATAACCTCCTCTGAGTCTTGAAGGAAAATTCTTCAATGACACAAACATAATAGAAACATTTCTATATAATCAAGAAGTACTCAGTATATATCCAACTATTACAATTAAACTTGCATGTACAATATTGGCTTTTTCCCAATAATATTTTAGGAAAACTATTATCTCTTAGCCAAAAATCACTTGCATTTCAGAAAAATTATGGCTTTCTTAATTTGCTTAGTGCAATTAGGAAAATCTCGTATAAAGGTCATAGCCAAAGAATATATATTGTGTTTTATTTTCAAGAAGCATCAGAAGCAATTTGCTAATGCATGAGGCCTTGGGTTTGCTGAAGAGTGCTCATTTTTGGTCTAATGAATTGCCTCCCAAGTTTCAATTAAAAAATTAAATATAGATCTATACAATAGTCCAGGTCACATGAGCAGAGGCCCATGGAGCTTATCTGCTTTTTATCTTGGCAATAAGAAGTTTATGTCCTTAGCATTGTAGAGCCAAGCTGCTTCCCACCTTGGCTGCATCCATTTTGCTGTACTTAGGTTTGGCATGTCCTCGTGTACCTCAAAACCTTTCAGTCTTTAAAAGTATTTTGCAGGTTCCAGGGAAATGGAAAATTTCATCACATTTCCAGTTTGTTTCTGGCCATTTCTCTGTATAGAAAGCAAACTCCAGCTCTCCTCAATTTTTGTCCCTCAAAAGGGACAAACAGTCCTCTCTGACAATGATTAAATAACATTTCTCTCCCCTCCTACTATTCTAATTTTCCTCGGTTTCTTCTCATTTTCCCCGAGTGAGACAATGGGACGATGCTGAGGCCATCTGTCCACTGCCTTCCAAGCTGCAATGCTCCTGTGGGATCTCCAAAGCAACCACAGGGCTCAGTGGAGGGAACCACTGTCTTGCACCACACTGCCTGACTCCCTTGCTACAGCACACTACACTGCCCAGCATGATGGTTTAGCCTGAATCTCCACCAGTGAAAGCTTACAAACACCACCACTAGCTTTGGGGCTGAAGCAGGTCCTGCTGTGAACCTCATAACCAGCCCATCACAGCTTAACAGTGGTGGTGTGTCCCATGGGGGAGCTGCACGATGGGCATGGCAACGCTTGAAAAGGAGAGAGGCCATGCCTCAATCTGTAAGTACCCTGAGAACAGAAAATAAAGAAGACTCAGTATTACCATTTTGATTAGGAGCCTGTTTTCGTGCGCTGAAAACTGACATTTTGTTCAGAGGGGTGTCCTTCTGTGGAAATCTAAAAGAAAACATGAAAAAAAAAAAAAGCAAAAACAAAAAAAAGAAGAGTTGGCAGTGAGATTAGAAATCATCCCCGAAGACAATTTAAATTCATTTGCCACGCTGATCACCTCCTCTTGCAAGTTTAGTCTGGTGGTGGAATGACTTAGCACTAGAAGCCGCTCTCTTTGAACTGAAGCTCAGGCACAGCAGTGGCTTTTTCTCTCCCCAGTGATAACTATGTGTATCCCTGCCCTGTGTTTCTGCCTGTCATGCTGCCTCTCCCTCCTTTTTCTTGTCAGGAGCCCTTTCTCTGAGAACATGTGGGGTGGTAATAGCCTTTGGAGAGCAAGAAAAAGTAATGAAGATTGGGGTGAGTTGATTAGCTTCATGGGAAGATGGTATCAGCTTGAGGCTCAGAGCAGTGCCTCAAGCTAGCATGAGCTCACCCAGTCCTGCTGACAGGTCTCACAGCTTCAATGGCCTGCAACTAACTTGAGGGTCCAGGACAGAGGTGGTTCTTCTGCACTGCAGCAGTGTTCCAGTCACTGACTTCTTCCCTTATCTCAAATCAGGTTAAAAACTGAGCCTCCAAGACTGGCTGATTTTAAAAGAAAAAAATATTACTTGGGGGTTGAGCCACTCAAAAGATTTCACGTTATGCTTTGAAACTGGATTTTCAACATCAGCTTTCCTAGAGAAAGCATCAAGCAGAACATAGCGACATTTGAATGACAAAAAAATTCCCCTTAAGTGAAAAAAAGCAAAAAACAGTCCTCACATTGAAGCATGGGGACAAACTGACCCTCTTAGCAAGTGAATTCCTTTTTAAAAAGCAGCATTTTCCAAGAAAACAAGGTTAAGCAGGGAAGCTCCCAACCAGCTCCACGGGTCAGGCTGCTTAAAATTTATAGATGCACCGGAAAACATATTTTGTGATGGAAGCAGTCATTAAAAGTCAGAAACATTCCCGGTTCTCTCAATGACATAGTTGTCCGGCTTGTTTTGCAGACATAGAGTGCATTGCTCACTCACCTAAAACAGAGTGGCTTGAGATCCTGGAGCCTGTGGCTGTTTCTTTACTGACGGAAGGTGAAAAAGATGTTTAATTTTGGCAAAAGCTTAGCAAAAATACCAGAAGTAGCACTGTCAATAAGCCATATAAAACTATGGTTCACACACAATGAATTGTACTTGGACCAGATTTTTCTTTTTTATGTTTTTACTGCCAGACAAGTCCTAAAAAAGCTTATTACCAAGCAAAGAAAGTAGGAAACCAATATCTGGATGTAAACAAATACAGATCTTTTTAGAAAGTAAAGATATAAATACAAAAATTATGCTGAAGTCCAAAAGTCTGCATATATCTTACCCAGCTGTGAAATTCCAGATGTTTGTGAGAGTTAAAAATTCTGGCATGTTGATTGGCTCTGACCACACTCCTTTCTTTTAAACTAAGTTGCTTGTATCAAGCTTGCATCAGCACAGTGTGGGTAGAAAACATGTGACTGCTGGATCTTCTTTCCACTGAATAAAAGTATGCTCAGGGTTATGATGAGCCTTATTTATTTTGCAATAGGTCATAAAATATCTTTCAAAGTGACTTGTAAAAGGTTTTGAGCAGATATGCTCTGCGTTTCCTAGAAACCATTCAGCTAGGTTATCAAGCAATCAGTTTTAAATACTAATCGATCTTGCTATAAATTTTCCTGAAGTGTCACAAGATGATAGAGAGGACACTGATGTTTTCAGCTTAGCAACAGCTGGACATCTGATACTGGTTTTTATTTCAGTCAGTCCCGTGATAATATGGACCTTGACGTTTCAGTACATTTCACAGGCAGTGAGTGCTGGGACCTTTTCATCTAGAGAAGAAAAAGTAGTTTGTATAGAAGGAATTATTTTCTAATAAAAAGTTTTAAAGCCATTTCCCAAGGGAAGTGAATCATAAAACTTAGAAAATGGAGCCGCCTTTTGTGGAAATTAAACCAAATGTGGTCATTCTAGGGCTTAGAAAATCTTGTTAAAAATACACATTTCGCAATTCAAATATTTCTCACTAAAAATGAGAAGAAACTGTTATGTAGACTTCATCTTATACTGTAGCCTGCCTTCCCACAGATTCATGATGGAAACAATTTCTAACAGAACCGGCAAGGAGGTACCATACACCTTTGTTAAATATAAAGAGAGCCTTAGACATTTGTTCTGAAATAGAAACTATCACCAAAGTAAAAAGTCCATACATTTTGAGGCTTGTCTTTAAAATCCACAGAATAACTACAAATGTATTAACGACACAATTCCTGCTTGTATCCATGCATGTCAAAAGAAAGTCCAGCAAGCATGTTTCTTTTATCCTCCATCACTTAATTAAAACTGTGTTTTGTCTCCTGTCCTGTATTATTTTTTTAAAATGTTTTTAGGGCAAAACAATATTTCTGCTGCACATATGTACAGCATCCGGCATAAACTACTACCTAGTCTGGCAGTTTGAAAGCAGTATGCATAAATGAATATAAGAAACAGGCACACTCCCTTCTACAGTCAGCATTTAAAATGTGCCAGATATGCTGAAATTTTAGTCCTACATAGTACTGCCATATTGTCCTCAAGGTTTGCTTCTTGTTTCCAGACTTTCAAGTTGTATATCAAAGATTAATCCATTAAAATTTAAAACGTAAATTAAAAAATCTTTCCTGCTTTAATCTCCAGCACATACAACCAAGAATCATCAGAGTGAGATTTAAATTTCAGGATCTTGAACTGAAAAGGATCTTGCATAAAGAGGAAGAATACAATGCATCAAAGCATTTTTTTTTTTTCTTGGTCTTCACTATTGCGGATTAAATGTGTGTATCTGTGTATGTGGAAAGGGGAACGGACAGAAGATGTGAGGATCACATTAGTTTACGAACTTCAGCTCATAAAGATCTGGAACCACCACATTATTCAGACAGATCAAGGAACTGCTTATCTTTAGCCCATGGTTCAGAGGAGATTTAAAAAAAAAAGGAAGTTGTTTTGAACTTTGTAAATGAAATTGCAGGAAAGAGAAGTTATAGGCTTCTACAGTATACTACAATAGTAAATTATGTTCAGGCATTCTTAATAAGAGCTCAACCGCTGAAGCAAAACAACTCAGCTGGAATGCAAAATGAAAACAAACAGGAATGCAGCTCCAGCATAATTTGAATTTAAAAACAACGTCGGGAAACTTTAAAAGAAAATTAAAACTGCCCCAGCCAGTCCAATGAGGAGTTCCCGAAAAGTTTTAAGACGTGCCAGTCCTGGATTCAGACCCTCCCCCATTTTTTGGGGAAATCCAAATTCAGACCCAAAGGAACCCAGAAAAAACTTCAGGCATGACTTCAGGAAAGGTCAAAGGCACCTCCAAGCTGGTAGCTAGTTATTCAGAAAGCAGCATAGGTCTCCAATTCTGGTTTTATCACGAATAATCATAATCACATTTCTGTGTCTCCTTTCCACATCCTGCAGTGACTGACCAGCAGAAGACCTCAGGCCTGCCTTAAATTCTCAAAGCTAGACCTACAAGTTTTCAGCTGGTGTGAATACACCCATCCTTCCAATAGAGTCCTTTTTCCTTCCTTCTTCAGTTCTTGGCTGTAGCTTTCCACGTAGTTAAGTTTCACACGTATGCATTGGTGTATTTAAAAAAATACATAATAACACAAACATTTCCTGTAAAAATCATGCTCTCCACATCAGACTGAACTACTTACAACCAAAAATGTCTTTGTTCTTTGATTTCTAGCTGACAGTGATTAAAACCTTGTTTATAAATATTCAGTTTATATGTATTTTGCTTCTAATATTTCTTTCCACATCTTAGAGGTACCACATATTACCACCCTGTATATAAAGTAACTCAACACAAGTAGTGAGGGAGTGTTGAGGGAGGTGAACCTTCTTCTAAAAGCTAAAACATTTGCTTTTATACTGAAGCTTTTCATATAGAACATTGCCAAATGTGAATGCCTAAAATATCAAACTTCCTTATTAATGAACTGAGTGACACAAAAAAGTTGTAGATGAACAACTAGTTTTATGCAAAATACTCTCACAATTTTCCTGTCTTCCAGATGCTCATGCTGCATTGCTAAAGCAGCCTGGATGGTAGAGAAGATACTGAGTTTGGCATGTCCACATTAAACGCCAGCAGGTGTCTTATACATGGCTCTACACAGCCACAGACTGCTGACTGCTTTTCAAAAATATCTAATATCTGCCATATGAGAAAGAAACTTTATTAATCCCAAATAGGAAACCTGCCACCAAATTGTAATATTTTTTAGGACTGTTCTGCTCAGAAGTAAGCTAAACATTCAGTATTTTGGGAGTAATCAGAGCTCAGAATTTTAAAATTATCCCATTGGAAGTCTAATAAAATATTAGGAAATCAATTTCCCACATCCTTCATGTTTTAACCCATTTGCTTGCTTTTACTGTAGTCCAGGAGAAATTTTGGATAGAATAACTATTGGTGAACAAATAAGATGAAGGCTTACTTCAGCTTTACTGTTTGTTTGCTGGTTTGGGTTTATTTTTCCCCCATTGTAATGGTTAATATTAAATCTATACTACCTGGCTTGTTTTAATTTATATGAGATGAATGTGGAGAATAGGGCATTTAAAAAAAAAACAAACACATTTTATCACAGTTATGAAGTACACTATAGTTTTTCCTTGCCTTTAGTTAACAATTCTCATGTCAGATCAGCAAATTTTGTTATTTTCTTTATAATTTTTCTTGAATATATTAAGATGTGTGAGCAAGAAAATGATTAAGGTCATTCTGGCTTGATACAGGGTAAAGATCTCCAGGCCTTAGAAAAACGGCACTGGGGAGACACATCATTGCACTTGTCCTTCTATATAGGCACCCATAAAACTGCAAGGTGAAATCTTCCTGGTTTGGAAGTCAATATCAATTTTGCTGTTCTCTGCATCCGCCATTTCTCCCCCCAAATATCAGAAGTGCTGTGCCTGGGCTACCTATACTACAGCTCAAATAACAATTCATATTTCTAAACGTGGCTGTACCTCTTGATTGCAGATAAAGGCTGTTTTCCAAATCACCATCACAGCTAGAGCCAGGCAAGGCTGTACCATCCTTCATACTTTCCAACTTACTATTTCAGTCAAGCATATGATCTCCTCAATAATCTTTAAGTCCCACTTTGTCAGGTGCAGGTCTGTGTGTATAAATGGGGCTGTACATTTTTCCCTACAAAATTGTCACCAGTATCCAGTGCTGTCACTCAAGACTGTAGACCAGGATATGAAACAGAAAGAACAATGGTGTTGCTAATTCAGCATAGTACCAAGTGTGTACTCAGAGCTTAACAAAAACCCACTTGAGTATAATTTATATGCTTCAAAATTATAAGCAACATTATTCTCTTTATTTGTTTATTAGTTAAGTCTTTTTGTCCTTTTGCTGAAAACTGCAGGTAAAAATAACTACATTTATTTTATAGGCATTAAACAACAAAAATGTGTTCCTAGAATGATTTTTTTTTCCCAGGAGTTACATGCCTGGGCAGTAGCCGTATAATACATTTGTAAACTTCTGGAAATACTATATTGTGCTTAAATAAGTACAGTTTAGGCCATGGAATAAATTACAGCTCTCACAGAGAATAGAAATAATGTGCATGTGAATGAAAGAGAAAACAGGCAAGGTTAGAACAGGCAAGGTAGGACTAGAGAACACATGAATGTGTGGCAGAGATCATCTATTTGTAGCTGAAAGAGCTCTCAAAACTGGTTTTTCAGGATGTGGGTGGAGGAGATTCTGTTTTGAAAGAAATTAAGCTTTGGTACTGTCATTAAATACAAAATCAGCTGCTAAGTCAAAACCCAAATTTGTACGTGTTTTCAAATTAGTAATATATGATCAGTCTTAATTGATTTGTTTTTTCTTTTTAATAGATTGTAGAAGGGAGGGGGTGATAATATTTATAGGGTTTTTGGTGGGGGTTTTTTTTTCCAACTCTTTCCTTTCACTTTTCTAGATTTTCAGTAAAGAACCTTTCTTGCTTATAAATGAGTTCACTTCATGTAAAGGTATTTTATTGTATCAAAGCAGAATGGGTACTTTTGCTGTCTCTTTTGCTAAGGTGGAAATGAAAACAAACTTTTGCAAATCATTTTTCTAAAATTATAAATGTGAAGCAAATTCAAGTAAATGAGGCTTTAATGCTTTTTAATTTTAGCTAAGAATTCTAAAGGAAGAATAAAGAAACAATAAAACTAACGAAAGAGCAAAAAATACATTGAAACAGACATTTGTAAAAAGTGGTCTGAACAATAAGCTTGTCAGCAGGGAAATAGCATTAGAATAAAATATTATTAGTGGTATAATGTAAATAATGAAGTAATTAAGATAATATGGCCAAGAGAAGATGTCAGAAAGGTCCAAGGAATTTGATATGAACCTAAAATGAAACACTTTAAGAGATGAATTTTCATAGTCAAATTCTCTACACTTCTTGAAAATAAGATTCTTTGAAGCAGGATCATAAATTGGACATTAAGAAATCACAGAACACCTGAAAATGTAGGACTTTCCATACATGGAATATAAACCCAGAAAAGTAAATGTCCTTACCTAAAAGTTAGTGTCCTAGCGTGGCTCAATGTGGTAAGTCAACCAGGAGGTACCTGCAAATGAGGTACAGTCAAGGCAGACAGAAAGCTGAATTGTCCTTCCCCATCCAGCTGTCTGAAAAGTCAAGAGGTTTCTCCTTCAGAGGCTGAGTCACTTAAGGAAGAGGTAGGAGGTGTGGAAAAGGGTGGCACCTTGTAGAAATACCAGATCAATTGAAAGTACAGGTAAGTTGTTACACTTCTGTGCCTTCTGCACTTTTCAAGTGCAGTAGGGCTGGGTTTCACAAAATGAAATGCTTTCAGACCTTGAAACAAAAAAACAAGCAATTACTATTTGGAAAAATAAGATGCAGTCATTTGGATTTTCCACAGAAATGTACATTGCAGAGTTACAGGGCTGACTCTCAGCTAAAGGGTTTCAGGTATTTTATGCAGGTGAAAATGAAGAAACACCATATTTCATCAAAGGAAAATTCTGCAGAAGTGTTACACACATGGGAATCCAATATGCATTAAGCTTTTGCACTGTTTATGTGGGCAGAGGCAAAAGATCTGGGAAGGGAAACTCTCCCACATGAGATCTTGTTGCAAGTGTCTCTTATTTGTGCCCATCTGCATTCTCCTTCAGCACAGGCAGTAATAAATAGAAAAGAGAGAAGAGGCTGCCTTCCCTTTTCTTTCCTTTCTTTAAAGCAACTGCAATACATTTCTCTGTAGGCTAGCAGGTGCCTTACTATTAATAAACACAACAGCATGGAGTCAGTAACTTCATTATAGGAATGCTGTATACAACCCTACGGTTCTATTTAAGATACAGAGTCTGTTCAATGTATTTTAGCAAGCCCCCACTTATTTTGTATCTGGAGAGCTTTTGTAATTAAATATATGAGATTCCATTGTGCAAGATGCTAGGTAACCTTTAGTCCTATTGTCTTTTGTGAAAGTTAAGAATTTCTTTCAACACAAAAAAAGAAAACTGACACAAGTTAACTTAGTTTCTCTTTAGCCATGTTTCTAGTCCTTACTTTTGCTGATGGTTACATCTTCATAGGCTTGGTACTTAATAGCATGAAGTTGTCTAAACATCAGTTATATCTGATGAAATAGAGCTGATGAAGCAGAGCAGCAAGCAAGACAATACCAAGCATAAACTACCAACTACCACACGTTTCAGAATTAATGAATACAAGTAAGCAAATATTTCTGAACTTTGTACATCTCACTTCCGTGTTTCTGAAAGTGAAAAATACCTATAGCAGTCCTGGTATGTTCTGGTACACTGTTTTATATGTTTATCTTTTTATGATCAAGAAGAAAATGTTGTGAATGCATCTCTTTACAGACATACTACAGTTTTACAATTGTGACACATATGCCTTGCAAATGAAACTGATGTCTTTCCTCATAAGAAATGCACAGTGGCAATTAGCTTAATTTAATTGCTTAGCTTATATCAGAATTTGAATTATGTCTCCCTTATTCCCCAGTTGAAGTACATACAGTATTCTGGACACAAATTTTTTAGCAGCATCAAAAAAGCAATGCAAAAAGTAGAAGCAAGTGTGTGCCTCTGTATTGACGATCAGTGATTTCTAATCAAAGGATGTAATTTACCTAATCACCACATTGGGCCATGCATTACTATTGATTTATCAGAACTGAAGGAATTTCTTTTTTTAGTTCAACCAGTAACAACAGTAACTCATTTCACATCTACCTATAACCATAATGCCTACATAATCTGCTTGTTGAGAGTTGGCTACATACTCTGCTTCTACTTGCCATTTTCTCAAGAACAAAGAGGAACTTCTCTGAAAAATATACAAACACAAATGGCCACATCCTCAGCTGATACAATGGGACATAACGCCTCCAAAATCGTTCTGACAGCGTGATTTACATTAGCAGAGAGCATGGCTTGGTATGATTTATGAGAGAAAACAAGAAATGTCTTAGAATTCCTCCTTACAATAACTTCTCTTTTAGATTTATTAATAACAAGCAGTAGGGACACATTACTGATTAGTAATCAGAGGTCACTATATCTTGCTTCTTAGAACTCTAGCATATTTTGGAGGCCATTCCTAGCAAGCTCATTTTAAATAGCGTAGGCTTATTGGTCATCCAGAGAATTCTTAAAATACCTCCTAAGAAACTGCAAGTACAGGATTCTGGATTTTAAAATAGAGCAGTGGCAGAAAAGAGAATACAACTAGTTCAGAAATGCCATCATTTAGATTTGAATAGCTTATTCAGCATTATTAAATTTAATTTACATTTTTAAGTACAAAACTTACTTCAAAATATTATGCTACTGCCACATCCCTATTGAGCTTTTATGTAGATTCACAAGAGATACATGGGGCTGAGCAATGACCCAGCAGACAACTTTTTGAACAAATACCATTCTGTGGCTTCTCCCAGAAAAGGAGGAATACATTAGTGAATGCATTTTTTTTCATATACTCAGTCCTCCAAAAAAGAAGTCCTTTAATAATTTAGACTCTCCAAATATGATTGATAAACTATTGTTTTCCTGGTTATGAGATGCTATTATTATAACTGTCCTTCCAAAAGATTTAAAAACATTCTAGCAAGTGCTGTTCAAGTTTTTTAGTTTCAAGATAAGGGTAAAATAGCTACATCTATCCTATTAAGTTAAACATGTCAAAGCCCAGTCCCAAAGGACAAGTGACAGCATGGTTTGTAATGATATCACTAAACTTGCTTTCCAAAAAGAACCATGTGGCCTCATCCATGGTCCTGCTGGAAACAGGCTCTCTAATAAGAGATATCCATGTGCAAGGGTTTTTTCAGAGACAATTAATTGGCAGGAACAAAACTGTGTCTAGCACTGTGCATGATAATGGGATGGACAAACAGAGGCTATTGCTCAATCCCAGGCCCTACCCCTACTTAGTTAACTAGTATGGTCTTACTCATTGGATCTGATTTTTCCAAAGTGAATTGTGTTCGACATAACTCATGGCAAAAGATGACTAAAACTAAACACTCTAAAACATATAGACAGGTGTTGGCAGTGGATGATGGCCAGCTGCCAGACAGTATTTAGCAGGCAGATGAAGCCAGTTAATGTAACCTTCATCTGGGAGGTGGGTTGCACATCTGTGCCATCCACATATTTTTCTTGCTTAAGCCTGGTCTAAGATCACCTATATAAGTAGGCAGCAGTTCTATCAGAATAAGTCAAAAGGAGAAGGGTCATTTAAGGAAAAAAGAACCCAGTGCAGCCAATATAACACTAATTAGCATAGAAAAGGAAGTGGCGCTCATGGACAGGGTGACACCTTTCTTTTGAAGGTAACTAACACAGGACTACTTCTCCCTTAATTCCCAGTCCAGCCCTACATAAAATAAGGGGGTGCTTGGACTTGTGCTACCTCTATGTACAGAGGTACTTTTCACCCCTGGTCAAAATAATTATTCAAGGGAACATCTTGCCTATGGGTGCACCCTTACTAAGAGGTTCGTATGACTCAGAACCAGATTAGAAATGGTTGTGTGAACCCTCCGTAGCATTCATCACTGCAACAAAGAAGAGAGGGAGAAACAAGGAGTATGAGTTTTCTTTTTTTCCATGGGCAGATTATTCTACCTCTATACTCCTATAGGATTTCTGTAGCTTTCCCTTGAAGATTCTGGTCCTGCTCCTAGACAGACATCTCAAAATCAGAGCAAACTACAGATCAGATGTGAGGTGGGAGCTCCCTTTCTCCATTGGCATCCTAGTTCATCTTGAGGTTAAAGGTATATAAGAAATGTCCTCGGCAGCCTTGCAAAGGGCAGCTACTGGCAGTGTAGTACCTGAGGCCAGTGAAGCACCTGAGACCCAGTTTTAACAAACTTATTCCTCCCTTGGTGTTCAAAAAGTCTGAATTCTTCTGCTTAATCCACATGCAAGGCTCATCTCCAAGCATGTCTAACCCTTTCAAAGGACAGGATGAAAAAACAACAGCCTACCAACTGGAAAAATCATTTAACATATGTCTAACTTCAAGTTAAACAATTTCTTCTTTTGTCAGCAGCCCATCTTTACCAACAGACTACCTTAACCACAAAGTTGTAAGATATTTTTCATGGGAGGGCACACAATTGCTACAGCTTTTGTACTCTCTGAAGTTTAAATATTCACTGAAGAGAGAATAGTGCCATAGCCCTTTAATATAATATACAGATATTGGTCTCATCACTGCCTAAATTAATATTTAGGTATAACATATGGAATTCTTCTTATATTGTATTTTTCAGAATTTTATAACTTGAGTAATTAAAAGAGAGAGAGAGAGAAAAGTAATTTTGTAATATCAGGTAGCAACAGCTGTTGTGCAGATGCATAACAAGTTAAAGCCACTTTCAATAGTTTCTGTTACTGTTAAAGTGAGTACAACATTTCAGCAAGTCTGATGCAACATACCAGAATGTAAGAGGGATTATGTTGTGTTTTACAGATTAACTTTTGCCAGCCCAATTTACATTTCCTATTGCTATTGCAGGTTGCCATTCCTGGGGAAGACCTTTCAGCTGCTTAAATTAAGGTATGCAATATGTTGTTTAACCACACCTTCCTGAATACAGGAAGGAGCACTGACAGGGCTTTTTCATATGCATTTTTTAAATGTGACAGTGCAGACATATTTTGCAGCCCATTGTTCTCCCAAAAGGTGTGGCTAAGTTCATAAACTAAAGAAGGAAATAAAGAATGCTATAGGTAGCATGTAAAATATCTAAATTTCTTCACTGCTTCTATTCGTCACAGAAAATGGCTGAGCAGTGGCTTCTGTTTTCCTTTCTAAAATTCTTGGCAGAGAAAAACGCTAATCATAGCACACGCCAGCACATTTCATGGAGATACACAATCTTCAATGTCAGTGGGCCTGATTTGCCCACAATTTGAATACCTCTCTACTCTGCAAATGAATGAAATATCTTTCAGAAGCCTCTGAAAGCCTGGTCCATAGTATGCTAAACTTGTGTATCTTGATCTTGAACCACTACTGCTATTATCTTACATAAAGAACACAAAGAGCTACTCAGAAAATCAGTTATCTATATAAAATTGTGATAAAAGTCTGGCTAAATCAGATGACATCTGTGTGGTACCAGCCGAATGGCTATAACCAGTTTTATAGTTTATGTTATTGATAAATGGCTTATTTGTTAATGAATTATCTGTTATCTGTTAATGAATTATCTGAATTACTTTTCTCTCTCTCTATTTTATTTACTCAAAAGAACTTTCACATGAGTGGCTAAAGAAATGAAAATCATATTCTGATCAATAGTAGTGGGAGTGTGAGAATCATGATTATATGCGCTTTTTTGCATCAAAGAATAAGAAAGACTATAATATTCCCATCACCTAAAAGTCCTCACTGTGAGACTTCTGGAATAGAACCAAGTGTTGAGCTCGGGGAAAGCCATCTTGTTAGAAGATGTTAGAGGAAGAGAAGATAAGGGGAGGAATCTTCTTCCTGCTCCCTATCTTAAATATTCTGATAGGAACTAATTGGTCATGGGCAGTGTAAATACATAGGAGACACACCACACGCACACACCCAAGGCTGTTCTTTTTATGGTGCAGATAAGACGGTGTATCAGATCTACCCCATAAAATGATATCCATGTGAGGTACTTCAAATTACACTTATCTGATAGACCGCATTTCTGTCCTTGTCCTGGTAATGTGCTGGGATTATCTGCTAGGGCTAAGTAGTCTTTTCTCTGTAATGATGATCCTTTTTTTTATTTTTTGTATCAAATTGGTTGACTGAAAACTTGATTGCCTTTTGAAAACCTATATGGAAATTTTGTAGCAATCACAAAAAAAGCCAAAACAAAACCAAACCACCAAACCCCCCCAAAACAGTGCACCAATATCCCACCTATTTAATGAAATAGTCATTTGACAGGTGGGTTCCACACTTGTGTTGTTGGCACACATAACTGCTATGCATGCCAGCCAAATGTAACAGATTGTGATCCTGTTCTCCACATCAAAGCTAAATATGACCTTGGAAGAAAGGTAGGTTTTTTCCCATCCTGGAAGATGCTGGCTCTGGTACAGTTAGCACAGAACAGTTTCCTCCAGAAGAATTGTTAGAAAATGCATTCCGAAATCAGTAACCGGAGAAATAAGACAAACGCAAAAAAATGGGAATCAGAAAGGATGGAGTTGGGCTTAATAAAGGTTCAGAGAAGTACAAAAATATTATCAAAGATGCAAATTACTCCACACCAGGAAAAAATGTATCAGCTTAGACCCTTTTAGTGTGGTGAACGAATATCCAAAAGGAGGTGTAAGTGGTCTAAAAAAATCACAAACAGTATGAAAAGAGTGTATTTCAGTTCTCCCTTAATGCAAGAGCTATTTAGCATCAAAATTAAACTAGTAGGGAGAAAAAAGGAAAATCAGAAAGAAAAATAAATGCTTCTTCCTACAATGTCTATGTAACCTGTCCTTGCTGCAATGCAGGTGTTTGCAATACCTTGTGAGAAGCAGCAGTTTATTTGCATACCTGTGTATCTGTACTTGCGTGTGTGTGTGTGTGTGTGTGTGTGTGTAGGTGTGTACATACACAGATACTATGTGTGCATCCATACATAGAACAGTTCAATGAGAAACGACGCAAGTTTGTAGAACAGAAATCCATCGATGGTTACTAAGTAAACAAATCATACTTGGCTAAGAAAGACCCTACCATGCAAACTGATAGAAACTGTAAGGACATATAGGGAAAGTAATTTAACAGCATTTCCAAGCATACTTCAAAGAATAAATTTCAGGTACAGATTTCAATTGCAAACAAAACTATGTGAAAAAAAAAAATTAAAAAAAAATCTTAAATTAAGAGACCTGCAAGTAGGGCTTCATGGCCTGAGGCACTGAAGAAATAACTGGGCTCTCTTGTCTTTACAAAATACTTGCCTTTTGATATAAACTGGCCAATAGACTGTTACAATGGTGAGAAAGTTAGTGCATTTTAAGTATCAGCTCTCCTTCCCTTCTATTCTTGTAAATGATATTCTTCTGAATAATTGTTTTCAAACCTGTGAGTACCTTGGAAAGAATGCTGGCAGAAACAATCTTTTACATGAGTTTTAATGTTCAGTACCCAAAGAATTGAGCTGAAAGGTTTTTTCTTTTTTTTTTTATTCCTGTGGTTATTAAGTGTAATGAAAACAAGGCTGGGCTTTTAAACTGGACAATTTCAAAATAATTTGGGTCATGTTACAAAGGAAAGATCAGAACAGATTATAATTATCTGAATGTAATCATGAAGTCTCAAATCAGTTCCTGAAGTTCCAGACCCGGCCATGGTGCTGTAGGAGCATACTGTGAAGAACCCAATAATTTCAAGTGTGAGTTGCTCTGGATCCTTGTGCAGGCTATTAGCCTGAGAAAATGAAATGTTAATTAATGTGTAAGTAAATAATCTGAATTCTACTCAATAAAAGGAGAAGCCAAACTGGTGACAGCTATTTTCAAATGCTAGTTTCCTCAGAGTTGGGTGAGACTTTACATCATAGGCCCTATTTAACAAAAAAGCTAAGCTACATCAAAAGCTAGGCTCCTACCTCTACGTTTGTCACTTAAGACACCCCTAATATAATCTCGCTCTAATGTAGATGACTAAAGTAGGTCAGAGCATTAGGCTTTACAGGTTAGTATTTCTCTCCACTGTCTTGAAAGGGAGCCTAAGATGACAAGACAGCTGTAGGCATCTACACCGTAAACACCTAGTTATGTCAGATGAATCCCATATAATGGCATGATTTCAAATAAAATTCCTGCTTTTGCAGAAAGCAATGACTTCTTGCCAAATTAAAAGGGAACGGAAACAAGCATGCAGACTTTTTTTCCTCTGTGTCTGGCCAAAAATCAAGTCACAAAGCTCATTATGCAGCCTCAGCAATATTGCACCTATACTACATCAAAGTTTGTCTCATTCTCAAGCAAACTGCATGTCCTGTGGTGCATGGTAGAAAACAACTTCCCTACTGCACCGTGACCACTTACACAAAAAGTGTGACAAGGAAACTATAATCTGGCCATGTGGGAGTCTGACCCACAGAGAAACTGCAAGATGAGAAGAAAGAGAGAAATCAAAAAATCATTGTGCTTTCTTGGGAGTCACATCCCTTTCATTCACAGGTACAAAGGAAATATTCCTTCTATTTTTAGAAGAAATACGCCAGATCTTTCTGGATTTGAATCCTCTAGCTATAGCAACAGTAAGACTTGAATTTTGGGGCTTAGCTGCTTTACTTGTAGGTAACTGTATTTACACTACTCAGACCCATGAGCTGCAGACAAACCAGTATAAATTAATCTCTAAGCAAAATGTCCATAGTATTGTGCCTAAATGACAGTATTTGAATTTTCTTAATTTTCATTTTGACATATGCAATTCCTCAGAATATTTGAAACTTTTAAACTCATACTACTAAACTCAGGTTGAAGCAGAAAGTTCCAAGTTAGCAAGCTATGTTGTACCTAAATTGGTTGGGTGTGTGAAAACAGACATCATGCACTGGAGAATAAATTGCTGGGTTTGGTTTTTCTTGACTTGCAAGTTGCTATAAGAGGTGTATGTTTCCCAGGGAGTGGTGAATAGTAGGGGTGTGTTAAACAGGTTTAAGAACATTTTAAAGAGACAGTCAGGTTTGAGGCGTAATAGATTTTGTGTACCTCCTCCTTCCTTCCAAATAACATTTTTTGTTTCTGTGGTTACAAACAGCTGAGCTGCACCCTACCTCTCTATTTGAGTGATATTACAAAATCCAGCCTAGCAGTTACATTTCACACTGGTCGCTTTCCCTTTTTTTCTTTGTTTGCCATCAGTCAGGAAATGAAATTGCCAGAATTGTTGTTCTTTGCACTCCTTGGAGAGCAGATTCACATGCCATCAAGTTTAGATAATAAAATCTTGCAGTTTTCTTTAAATATAGATGCGGTCAGAAAAAGCAACACTTAGATAAAACTATTTCTCTACTCACAGTGACACAGAAGTTATTTGCTAGTGTTGCTGGGGCCACTACTTTAAGGTCTGGAATAACCCAGCCCAAAGTCTGATTGTAAGTTCCCAGGACCCTTGGCAAAATTCACATAATTTTGAAACTGAATTTTCATATTTCTCATATGTTTTACATGGAGAACAGACATAATTTAAATCTTTTATACACATAGCATTGTCTTTGAGCCTTGGAGAACTACCTGATATTTTCTCCTTCTGGGTATCTTACTGGAACTAAGGATAATTCCAATTGAAAATGAGAGCAATCTTTCTTAAATAGATTTCACAAGAGATGACTGGAATATCCACTTCAACCCCTTGCTTAGTGTAGCAGAATAGAATTAGCAGAGCACAATGTATATACAAAACATCAGCCTGCCATTACTGCAAATAACACCGATGTCTTTGCTTGGAAGAATTCAACCTCACTGTCAAGGAAACATTTTTAAACTACCTTTTTCCCCAGCTCGTAAATATGCTAAATTTTGGATCTGCCCCATGGCATTATACTATAATGCTCACAGTGCTATGTGATGTTCTGTATAATAGAAATATTCAAGACCAAAAGGTCCAGTATTTGGTTATTTGAGAAAATACATCTTTTAAATTCCTCCTTCCTAAGGTAGTAAGAGAGCACCGTGACACACACACAAAAGTCATTGTTATCCAGACCAAAACTTCATCCATGAAAAGAGCACGGCCAGGATGTGACTTGCGAGTGCCATTGTTTGGAAGAAGCAGACCAAAGAGAGACTGAAGTTTGGAAGCAGGTGACAAAGAAACTGAAGAGGAGCTGAAACAAACATGAGGGAGGAAGATGACGAAGAGAAAATGGGGGCAAGCAGAAAAGGATCTAAAATGTCAAAGATCAGTCTGGTCTCATATACTGACAATGCAAATCCTACGAGAGCTGTGCTCATGAATGGTTTCAAGGACTATATCCTTGTATATGAAGATTAATGTTTCCTACACTTTTTGAGCAATGATAGAGTGTTTGCATAAAAACCAGAACAACTCTTTCCTCAGAGATTATGCATTTTTTGGAAAACCTGCGATCAAATGAAGAGAGACAGGATGAGCAGTGATGTCACATGAGAACTATGTCATGGCATGTCAGCTATTCCTTCCACATGGCTTGTGATTTGGGCAGAAAAACATCTGAATTATGCTGCAGAAGGAGCAAATAAAAGCAAGCACATAAGATGAAAAGGGATGGTTGCTTAGTTGCATACAAGGAAACATGGAATTTGATGACAATGCCACAAACAAGCAACCCTCAGAAGTTCATGCAGAAGGGCAAGTTCAATTATATCCCCTTAATACAATTTTTCTCAGGGTTTTGGGCGGTCAGTCAAAGGTATAACTGTAGGGACTACCCATTCAGGAAACACTACAGAGATTGTTATGCATCAGTCATTTATCTAACTGTACAGTGCAGTGATCCAGTAAATCAGTGTTGACAATAAGTTTTGCAGTGAACAGGAAGGGTGCTGTTTCGTTATCAGTTTAAATCTATCTATTACCGCATTCCCACTAAAAGGAACAGTTGTGCCTTCCCTGTCCTGCCTTTGGCTGTGCTCTCCATGCTCTTCAACTGGTCCCTTAGATCAGTGAAGTATTGCATTAGCTTCCCTCTCATCTACAAATCACACCTAGTTCAAATCTCTATACATACGCACATTATTAAAACCATAACTAAGTAACATGGGTAATCTGCCAAATATTACCCATTCATCTTCTTTTACTATGGAAAATTTTTTTCTGATCTCAGCATTCATCTTCATATTAGTGGCCTTTGATATCTTTCAGGCACTACTGGGAAGAGTAGATCTTGAGGATGGGATTTGAGTGACAGGCACCTTTATGAGTGACAGGCACCTTTATCACTTTAGGTATTAAGGAAGTCATCTGAACTCCAAAGTAGTCAATGGCTCAAAAGAAAAAATTACATTCTTTCTTATATTTCTCCACCACTATTCCTGAAGACAGGCTGTACTGGTTTTGGCTAGGATAGAGTTTTCCTTATAGTAGTTCATACAGTGCTGTGTTTTGGTTCTGTGACAAAAACAGTGCTGATAACACAGGGATGTTTTAGCTGTTGCTGGACATTTCCTCACAGCATCGAAGCCTTTTCTCTCACGTCACCCCACCAGTGAGCAGGCTGAGCGTACACAAGAAGCTGGGAGAAGACACATCTGAGATAACTGACACCAACTGACCAAAGGGATGTCCCATACCATGTGATGTCATGCTCAGAAAGAAAAGCTGGGGAAAAAGAAGAAAGGGTGGACATTTGGAGTTATGGTATTTGTGTTCCTTAGTAACCGTTAGGTGTGATGGAGCTCTGCTTTCCTGGAGATGATGGAAAACCTGCCTGCTGATAGGAAGTGGTGAATGAATTCCTTGTTTTGCTTTGCTTGTGCACATAAAATAAATATTTGCTTTATTCTCTTTAAATCAACCCATGAGTTTTCTCACTTTTACCCCACTTTTACCTTTTGGATGAAGATAGTGAGTAGTATTTGCCCCATTACTAAGCCCTGGGATACACCATTAGTGACTTCCTTAAATTAGATTTAACCACCTAAAGCACAGACCTTCCTTCTTCTTACGATGCGTAACAATTTATCTTCTCCCTAAGCTGTATGTACACTCTAAGTTCCTACTTCCCCACAGCGAAGACCAAGCCAGAATTAATACCTTAGAAAAATAATCCAAGCTCTCTCTCTCTGTAATTACGTGCATCTTCTCTTCATGGGACAGTGCTAACCTGCTTCCTTCCTCTTTTTATCCCATCCTTGCAACATCCCATCTCGGACAACCATGGTAGGTAGAAAAGATTAAGTGCTTCCTTGAACACTTCACTTAATAACGAACAAGAAGGAAGGAGATAATCAGCCATACATTGACAGCTCTATAATTATAAAGTCAATGAAATGTAAACTATCTCCACTTCTGCCTTCTAATTAATTTATTGTAATTACTAAAATGTACTGATTTATTTTCATTCTTTTGTTGCAACAGAGATGACTATTACAAAGTTTGAGAAAAGAAAGAAAAGTACAAGCCCAAAACCTGAACTTCGTATACAGGAAGATGTTTAAATGTGGGTATAAATTTGTACTTGAAGCTAAGTAGTTGAATGTAATAAACATGTATATTATATTGCAATGCTTCCACTGCGGCAAATAGGATTTAGTCACTTGCAGTTTTGTGTAAGTCATAAAGGTGTTGCTCTGTGATGAACGTCCAAGCTAATCTAAATACAAAGGCACAGGATCTCATCAGCAGCAGTAATATGAAAGGAAATTCCATAGCAGCTTTGATTTATTCAACAAGGTACTGAATATTCATTCAGGCAAATATAGGACCACACAGTAGAAGCAGACATCATAGATAATGTACAGATGAGGGAAGCTTTAACCACTGATTACATATTTTAATTCCACAGTAAACTTTGTGTTTGTAAAAAATAAATACCAGTTTACTGAGCTCAAATATGGTCATGGGCAAAATCAGTGTTCCAGATGACAAAAGTTTTTCTACAGCTGTCATGAGCAGCGTGTGTAGAGACAGAGGAGTCCCAGCTCTGGCATCTGGGCTGTTCATGAGGAGCCTGTGAACACAAGCTGGCCACATGTCCCTTGTATTACTTTCTCCTCAATTTATCTTTAATGGAGTCGTCCTTAGTCAGTACTTTGAAGTAATGATGGTGGACACCCATCTGTTTCTGGCTCCAGATGGATAGAGCTCAGAATAAGGCACCTGCAAGCCAGATGTTCCACATCATCTTCCCTCAGCATTTTTGTACTGACCACTCCTAAGTGACTGCACAAACAAAGGGAATTTCAGGTGGCTCCATATTCAGGGGTCTCTGATCTCATGCATCATTTAATGCAGGCAGAGGCAGCCTGACTCAGACCTCTGCATGCCTGTGGAAGTGGCAGACAACTCACTGCATCCTCTGCTTATGTATGACCTCCCCTGAACTGCTCTAATGCTGTTGAGACCTTCATAGGCTGTCCCCATAAATCCAGGGAGAAACTGAGGACTAAGGCAGATGCAAGTTCTGAAATCCTCACAAAACAGCACCAGATGCAAGGGGTTAGATTATTCCCTTGTAACAGATAGGAGGAACTATCCGCCTACCTCTATCAGTAGATAGGGATTGTCAGTACATGTGCTTAGATATGACCAGGTGTGAATATTTATGGGGTTTGGGCTGGGGTTTGCCATAGCTATTGCGGCCTCTGCCTCCCAGCCCCATACAGTGCCTCCAAGTCACAGCACCTAGTACATTTTGTTACCCCAAGGCTTCGAGAAAGGATCAGATTTGAAAGCTTCTGCTATATTTAAGAATCAGTACAATAGACAAAAAAAAATCTGTAAGGGGTTTTTCCATTATTTCTAGCACCATAAGATGAATCTTCAGGAGGCTGCTCAAGCTGTATGAACAGATTTATTATCTTCATGCTAGAGGGAGAGCAGTGCCTTTACTTCTGACTGCAGGCTCTTGCACCTTCCTCTGAGCTCTGGGCTCTGTTAGAAACAAATTACTGCCCTGTGTGGTGTATAGGTCTAATCTAGTGTGTCAATACCTCTATAACGCAAAACATTAAAAGTAGAAGTACCCTTCTTTCCACCAACCTTCACAACAGACTGATTGAAAATACAATAGAGCCATTGAAAAGTTAAAACATTGAAGTTGGTCTCCCCCTCACTTTTAACTGCAATAATTGATTTAATAGATTCAATTTTCCACACTCTCTCTCAAAACCCAAATATTTTCATCCAGACACTCATTAGCCCAAAGATCACAGGATAGGACAATAAACACAAGCCTGAAGATGTTACATACTGCTAATTTCATTTAATCACAATCTATTAAGTATTTACATAAATACGATCCTACAAGGAAATATGTTTTTATTTTGCCAAGGGCAGTTCCTTGAAGGATGATAGGGTAAGAAATACTAAACGTATTATTACAAATAATTACTTAGAGGTGAACATACTAATTTTAATTATATTGGGTAATCTTGAGGCTTCCCATACTTTTCTACCTGTGCTAGTTCATAGTTGCTTTTTGATACCGGCATGACTTGTTTTCTCCCGTAACAGAGTCATAGCTTTCATTCCCTTGGAAAGACACTGTTGCAGACCCACTCTGCCTGAAGTAATATGAAAACTCAGATAGTCTTCATCTCATGGAGCAATCACAGTGAAATAAAACAGTCCTCACCTGACTGATCCAAGACAAGAGCAGCTGTTCTGTGGTGAGTGGGACTTTCCTGTAGATCCCACACACAAACCCTTACCCTCTTCAGAGGTTGCCTTCTGCAGTGCAGAGCTACATCCACAGCAATCTCTGCTCTAATTTACACCTACTACCAGGTGATTTTAGGATTCAAACTAAAGTCAATCTATGCTTCAATGAAGGTAACATAGTAAAATAGTGATATTAATTCTCTGCTCCATATATTCTCCTTTTAAAGCACTATTCAATTAAGATTATTTCACAAATAAGGAGAATTTGACTGTAAATAAAATTTGGTTTTTCTGTTCAAGCAAGAAGATTGCACAAAAGAAACCGGCCCAGACTCAAGCCATTCTGTAGCTCAGAGTTTGCAGTAATATTCACAGTGGAAAAAATAATCCAGTATTTTAGAAAGTGGTTCTGCTAGAAAACTGCTGACTTATGGAGTCCTATGCACTTAGTCTTTTGAAAGGTTAAACAAATTGTTCTATACAATGAAATTTAAATCCAAAGCTGTAACTCAAAACCTGCAGCCCCACTCTTTTCTCTCTCTAGAATAATGTAAATTCCATAGGCAGGCAGTTGTATTTGCAGCTCTCTAGCCATATTTGTCTATGCTGTGTGTAGGTACTTGACTGGTTTAGAGCAGCAAAACCAGGTGAGAAATATCCAGAAGTAATACTCCCCTGACAAAGACCTGGGAAGAGTTTGTTGCAACACATGTTTTCAGATGTTGCCTAACCCAGCAGTCAGCGCCGAGCACTTCAAAAATCAGAGTTGCTGCAGACACTTTATTATAAAATAAATGTGATCACAAGCTGGTGCAGTAGCAAGGGATCTCTCTGCTTTTGTTCATAGTTCATGACATGCTGTTTCCTTTGCGATTTGTATCCAGGAAAAGTGAGTGAAAGACACTGAAGTTTCTTTGGGCATTAACTCATTTATATTTTGCATGTGGTCAAAGAGAAAGCACAAGAGAAAAGCAGGAGCTGAAGACTTTTTCCTAAAGAAAATGCCCAAACTACAACTTCTGAGAGCAGGAGGTTCCATCTCCCTACACATCAGATACTCAGAGAATTAACCATCCTGTGTTTTTCACATGGTGCCTGTAGTACATCTGAGAGTCATTCAGCTATTTTGTGCTAGTTATAAGAACAGGTAAATAAGCAGAATTGCTGCATCTAGATTTTGCTGCAAAAATGAATGAATAAAAAACATCTTATAGCTATCAGAGTTACCGCCATATTTGTGTTGTATGAAGTGCTGTTTGAAATAAGCAATACCTGTAATTTTTACTTTTTGTGAGCATATGTAACACAAAATATGAGCAATTTATTTTGTCTTAGAACATGAGATTTAAAAACATCTCTTGTACTGTCTATATATGCTTGTATTTGCCTTCCTGCTACATTTCACAAGGTAGATCCATGAGTTGTGTCTTCAGCCTCATTAAAATATCTCCTTTTTCCTTCCTGCAGCACAACTGAGTTTTTGAATCCTCCAGTTCTGTTAGTAAAGTTTTATAAAGTGTGAGAAGTACTCTATAGGCTGATATACATGAGGAAAGACTCACCAGATGAATCCACCTCAAAAACTTCCAGGTTGTTTAGCTACCCCCTTTTAGACTTCATCTTGAGCACACGGTTGCCTGTGAGAGTAATGAATGCTCCTCAATGACCATGGTGTGGCTCTTTTTATTTTTATTAGTTAATTTCTCTTCAATTAACTACAGAACTCATATAAAAATTGCATCCACAAGAGGGATTCTAACGTTTGAACCAAATAACTGATCCTTTTGTTTCTGAACAGATCATGCAGCAAAGACCGTATTAGACACTTGACAGCCTTTAATCTGGGAGCTAGTGAAAACACCTTTTTATAAAAGAAATAGTTAATCTTACAATACCCATTTGCTTATTTGTAATGCAGATCCCCTAAAAACTGAGACCGATACTGATTTGCAGTTACTGATTCTAGAACACTTACAATTTAGTGCAATTTTCAGTTTGAGCACTAGGTGGAAACAGAGCAAAGAAAATAAGATTCGTTACGAAATCAACACAACGAATGGAAGAGCTTTCTGCAACACACATCCCAGAAGAGAGAAATGGCGGCTTAAATCTACTTCATTTTTTGGGGATATCTATCATCATCTCTTGCACACAAGAATAAGAGAAAATATTCTCTTTAGTGTTCTTAAAGTTGATTTTTAAATTTTCTTTGCTTTCTGACTTGCTTTAAATGTTGTGATACATGTATTCAGAGTGCTCAGATATATTTCTATTGATTGTTACTCAAGCATTTCAGTGGAAATTTGTACCTGAATTAGCCATGTAGCGATTTTTCCTCTATTGCTATTCCAGTTTTGAAACACTTTAGGCTGAGCATATGTTTAGACTGAACTGCTTTTGTCTGCTGCCATTTGCTTGTCATAGGTTGTAAATAAATAAAATAGTGAAAATTCATTCATTTCTGAATGCTTTCCACTAATTTGCTGAATGCTTATGCAACAAGGAAAATACAGCTAGAAAAGTCACCCTAATTTTACTTCTATGTATAGCCCAGTTCCTGGATATAAAAATAATTTTATTATAATTCTTTTTTTTTTTCTATTTTTTTTTTTAGCTCAAGAAAGAGAACTGCAATGATATTTAACTTTGGATGGCAGCCATCTTTTAGATATCGTGTTGCTTGTGGAAAACTCCAGACAAATCCATATGCAGAATGCAACTGCAGCAATATCCCAATAGAAATAAGGAGGAATGATGTAGCACTACATTGGAAACCACAAAGCAGAACAGAGTCACACAAGAGCGTGGTCAGGATGGGGTATCCCAGCATTCTCATCTTACTTCCAAGAAATTATTAACATAAGACCGTTTGTATGAAAAGATACAGTCATGACTTATACAGCCTCAAAAGAGGCTGACCTAGTCATCCCCCACCCCTTTCAGTACTGTCCACAGAGTTTGAAAGGTCTGGGTTAAGAGGCTGGGATAGTACCATGGGACATCTCTAGTTTTATTTAGAGCTCATGATATGCTGTTTCATTTCATGATTGATACTCTGTTTATATCAAGAATTAATACATAACAAGGTGAGGGGTTTCCTGCAATATTTTCACTTCTTCCAGATTATTCTTATTTTTTTAATTAAAACATTGGTGACCACCAATAACTTGTTTTATTTCTTTCTGCATGTTTACCCAAGTTCTACCTCTTTGTTCACCTTTTAATGCAATAAGAGGGCAGATACTAGATTCACAGGCCAGCTTTACAAAGAGTTTTCAACTGCCTGAGGTGACTTAGTCAAATGGCTTGGATGCCAGAGCTAGTATTCATACTGGTGGAATGCGAGTCAAAATCTTAAATGAACGCGAAACCTGTTGAAGCCTGGGGAGTAACTAAGCCTATTGTTCCCGATCCAAGTAAATAGAACCTTCTATCTACTGGGTAGATATATTAGATATATTAGATTTAATGACTTAGAGTACATTTTTAAACTCTGTAGGAACAAATGCTAAGCTAAACTCAAAGAGTAAATATCAAGTAGATGCACAAGGCCTATTGTCTGTATTCCTGCAGAAAGTGTGTGTGATGGGTGTAAGGAAGCTTAGATAGGGCAAGATATAAATGCAATTATAAAGTAAAACCTTCTGGTTTGGAAGGGGTTTTAGGATTCAGTTCCAGTTGCCATTGAATGAAGCCTACCAGTGGGATACCATATGCTACCTCAAAACTTTTTGAAAATTAAAATAAAATAAAATCTGTAGAGCAAATATTGCCTTAGTTCTTTGTCCCTCACAAGATGGTCTCAATTCTTATCATTAAGGTAATTTTTTAGAGAAGAAGGTGTGTGTTAAAAAGCATGGAAATCTTGCAATATGATAAAACAATGTCAGTCATCTTTCACTTACGACTGAAAGGTAATGAACTCATAAATAAAATATAGCAATTGCTAAATGCAGAATGGCAACACAACTTTAAGAAACCAGGTTCTAATGTATGTTCAGTATTCTTTCTCCTTGAAACAGTGCCAGAAGACACTGGCATGTCTTTGATTTGTCCTGTTATTCCAACTCTGATAAGTATGTAGGAACTGGATTTTACGACCATTGGACTTTTTAATACAGTCTAGCTACACAACTGAATAGTGTCCTGATGCCAACTTAAAGAAGTTATGCATCAGTGCTGATAGGAGAAGAAAAAAGAACTTTTCAGGACATCAGTGCTGAGATTACAGATAGCAGAAGTTCAGGGGAAATGTTATTTATAAATTAATCAGAGGTTATATGGAAAAGTCCTGGGGTAACAGTTGGGCTTGATGATCTTAAAGGTCTTTTCCAATCTATTTGATTCTATGATTTTATGAAAACACTGAAAGTCAAACACAAAAGTTCTTTTGTTTTAAAAAATTTATTTCAAATTAGTTCCCATTTCCAAGTTCCACAGGTAAACTTATTGCTATAATATGGACTTACCAGTTTTGCCACTGAAGAGTATCTCGGGACAGCTTTCCAGGTGCAAAAACTTCCACTGCTTATAAAGCTGCTAAGGTATTGACCACTCACTAGAAGACTCCTAATGTGCCTCTGGTTACTGCTTACTTAGCTAAAATCCCTCTTCTACCAAGATTCAAGTTTCAGGTGAGAGCACACCAAATGTTTGCCTCTGCTGTTCTCTATGTATCTTGCTGGCAGTTGCTGTTGGTGACTGAAAGTGTTAATAGGAGTGGTTTTGGCTTCGAATAGGATAGTTGAGAGTCAACATGTGGGATAAATCCAGACATGCCCAGCTTTCCTCCTGCTCTGTAAACAAAGTGATCTGATACAGAAATTTGACTTTGATGATCTTTAGATGCTATAAATATATCTGCCTTTCTGACACATAAAGACTGTCTTCATACTGAGCCCAACAGGCATGTGATACAGGCTATTTTTTGAGGCACTCTAAATTGCAATGACTTCCTTGTCTGCAAGGTCAAGCATGAGTGATAAGCATCAAGAGCAAGATCCTGGCTGCTCTAAAGCTAAGAGCAAAATCCTATCTATCTCAACAGAATAATGGCATTGTCCCAAGAAATTGCACACCACTTTGGAGGAGCCTTCCCACAGAGTCTGTTTTCTTCCTCTCCATCTTACTCTTTTGGCCACTTTATATATTCTCCCATTTTTGCTTCCAGCCAGTTTCTTCTAGCAGAAAACCCCTCATGACAAATTTCCTTGTCCTGTTTCCACTGTTACCTCAAACAGAATGCATTTATATTCTGGTTTGGTCAAGTTAAATTCCAGCTAATAATCTCAAATCCTTACACACTTTTTTTTTTTGTCCAGGTAAATTACTGCATTGAAGTCATTCAGCTGAGTTCTTTAGAGCATGTCTTCATGCTATTAATTATGGGGATAGTAATTTGCTTTCCTGGGTGTCCTGGGTTCAGCAGTAGCAGTCATTTTTCTCCTTCTTAGTAGCTGGTGCAGTGCTGTGTTTTTGACTTTCGG
>WYDI02025572.1:23530-48615 GCA_009867235.2 Psittacus erithacus | reverse complement strand
TCAGACACTGGAAGCTGCTCTGAGGTCTGCACGCAGCTTCTCTTCTCCAGCCTGAGCAGCCCCAATGTTCTCAGCCTATCTCCATACAGGAGGTGTCCCTCACCATTCCCACTTTTTGGCCTCCCACCCTTGTACAGCCTCCCTCCCCTTTGCAGCCTCTACTTGCTTGTTGGCCTCCCATCATTTTCAGGCTTTTCACATCACAGAAAGTATTCCAGATCTTGATCCAAGTTGAGGTTTAGGGATTTAAGGATATCCATTGGTGTTCTCTTTGGCCAGGAAACAATGAACCTTCTTGTCTGCAGCTGGAGGGACTGAGCTGCTCCATGAGCCTGCCCCATGGAGACTCTCATCAAATGCCATGAGGCTGGGGACCAGCTCCTGCTGTTTGCAGATGAGGTTCTGACGTCTCTCCTGTCCTTTCTCTGGCCAGGGCTTTAGAGATGCTGCTTGTCCATGCCTGCATCCCTTGCTGCCACTGGTGCTCTGCTCAACATGGCTGGAGTGCTGGGAGGGGGCCACCTAAAATGCTTTAGCTGCCAGGACATTAGATACACATCTATTTGGGACTCTCGTATGCACAGCACTTTAATAACCATATTCATCTAAAGGCTACATGGGTAGAAAGAGTACTGCCTGTTCCCTGTTGAATGCCAGTTAGTGGGGAATGCTGTTATTAACATTTAGCAGGAGCTCCAGGTCACCTTGACATAATCGAGCTAACAGACATTTTAATGGCTATTTAATTAGATTTACCATAGGGAAGATGCCGTGTAGGAAGGCTGCATTTCTGCTTTCAGGGCTTGAGATGGTGGCTGGCTTGAAGAAAGATGCAGGTAAAAGACTGCGAGGAGCACCCAAAGGTGAGCTCAGTGGCTTTCCCCCTGTTCAATAGGACTTTCCCATCTGGTTGGAGGGGATGTGTCTGCTGTTGCCTTGCCCAGGGCCCTTCCTTGCTGGGCCAGGTCACTGCTCACACACGATGCTGTTTCCCATTGCAACGAAACCCAGGGTACTCCTCAACGGGCCATTTGCTTTTAGGCGACCCAGTCTTTTAGCACCGTGCTGTGAGGCTCTTCCTAAATCACTTGGCAGGAGCCTGCTGCTGTGAATGGGATTGAAGCAGAAGGGAAAGAACCTGTCTGGTTTCCAGTGGCAGTTTCTGAGCATTATAGCAAACTGGTGCCTGTGTTAGAGAACAAATAGCTCGTGTCCATCTCCCATCAATTTTGGTGCCTTCATGAGGCTCTGGGAGACTCCGAGGAACATTCTGTCAAATGGCCAGTTCAAAATATAACACTGAAACATATGAGCTGTAAAAGCTATGGCACTTCCCTCAGTGGATGGATGAAGAAGACCCCTAGACTAGAGAGGTATAAAATCCCATCAAGTCAGCAGTTCCAGCTGTGTAATTGATACCCATTATTTCCTATTGACTGCTGCGCAGGACTTCATTTTCTGTAGCATCAACACATTCCTCTCCTGTCTAGTGCAGGGCTCTGCAGAAAACGAAGCTGCTCAGCAAAAGCAGAGCACAAATCCCAGGAGGGTTTTCCCTCCTTTGCTTCCCATGAACACCTTTATCCCAACCTGAGCTCTTTCTGACTCCGTTTGCATATGGCAGGTAAGGGATCTGCTGTGGCTTTGCTTCCGAACCAGGCAGCGGTTTTGTTCCCCAGATGATATTTCTTCCAATCTGCTTCATTTGAGGCAGGTTTGATGTGTTTCCAGGGAGTGGGATTATTACAGCAACGAGTTTACTGAATCAAACCTGACCTTGCTCAGTGTCCGTCTGTCCTGAGTGTTTGTCCCCCAGCAGCGCTGGGATGGCAGCAAATCACTCCTCATCACTCTCCCGGGTGATTTAAGGATTTGATTCTTTTTGGTGGATGTTGGAGCAATAGAGAATAGCTGAAAGACTCATAGTGACTGTCCTCACATTGTCAAACGTTAATAATAAGTAGCTGCATAGTCCAGGTCTAAAAGCAGATGTCTCCTTTTCTCTGCTGAACAGGTATTTGTTGCTGGTAATCGTTCATCTCATGGCAGTGAGATGAAACAGAATGGGAAAGAAAGAGCATCGTCTGCATGATCTGGAGTTGTTATGTGCCCTTGTTTGATTCTATGAATAAGACAGAGCAGGATAGAGCTTTCCATTGGGCTGGGGTCCTGTGGTCCTTGCTGCTCTGAGGGGTGAATTCCCTGCTGGAATTCTCCCCTGGATGCTGGATACAGGGAGGGGTTTGCAGTCTCTCTTCAAAACCCACATTAAACCCCAGCCTGTTCAGTGTGGGGAGGTTTGGGGTGCATTTGCTGCTCAATCAGTTCACATCAAGCAGCAGCATCACAAAGCATAGGTCTCTGAATCCACCGTGGAGACATGCAGGACCCAGAACCCCATTGGTACAGAGCTGTGTCAGGGACCCTGCAGCACTGCACCAGCCATTAGGCACACCATTCATTTTCCTCTCTGATTATTTAAAGCTTTGCTGTGCTGTTGACCTCCTGCCCCTTCCTCCTGCAAACCATTTGCTTTTACAGATGCTCCAGTATTAACTTGTACCATTTTATTTCTTGAAGGGTTTTTTCTCCCTCTCCTTATCTCACCTCAGGAAGCAGAGGGATTACCTCATTCCCACCGCCTCAGAAATAAATCCTCGTTATGGATTTGTACCTGAGGAGGAAGAAACTGATTTCCACTCCCAGCCAGTTCTGAACTGATATTGGAAGGTAATTGTTCAGTCCAGGGACATTTCACTTGTCTAATAACCATAAAGAGTGCTATTATTAGCACTGTGTTTGAGGTTGGGACTATTTAGGAGATATTTATGGCGAAGATATCATTGCAGAAAACTAGAGCATGGGCATCAGATTTATGCTTTCACTTCGAGGTGGAGCAGAGGGGAAGGACCTGACATCCATTACGTGTTTGAGGGCTGCTGTGGTGCTCCTTACCTCGCTGCCAGCGATGCTCCAGTGCCCAGCAAGCTGCATGAGAGGCCCTGAAGGTGCAGCTTACTACTGGGGAGCAGGAGACAGCGCAGGATAGGGGTCCCTGCTCATGTGGACAATCTGATAGTAAAAAGCCTGGAGGTGGGAGATTCCAGTTTCCCATCTTTTGGGATGCAGGCTCAATTCGGGACCAGGAGCAGCCCCTTGTTCTGCAATATGGTGTTCTCAGGGTGTCCAGATGGTTTGGTCCCTGTACAAACCTCTTTTGCACATCCTCTCTGGGCCACATACACGTCCCCCTCATTGCCTCAGGTTCATCAAAAGTCGTCTCCTAAGAGGGTTAAACCCAGCAGAGCTGAGTAGCTGTTGCCTCATGCTGTGCTTGTGAGCATCCGCAGTGGGTTTATTCAGCATCCAGAAGGTGCGTACCTCCCGGTTCCATCTTCCCTAAGCGCTCCAGAATCCGTAAGGCTGAGATGATGTGATGAGGCCCTTTTCCCCTTGACTAATTGCTGCGGGATGAAATAAGGGCCAGAGTAAACCATGGTCAGCTGCTAACTGGCTGCTGTGCCTGATGTCAGGCTGTGATGCAGCCAGCCGTAGACTGAGTGTCAGGTGAGGATGCAGTGACTTCTCTGGGCTTTCCTAGCGAGGAGCCCTCACCCTCAGCATCAGCTCCAGGTAAAACTTCTATGAAAGGTCCTTAATTTTTCATGTACAATGCCATCTCCATGGCACAGCTCCTCTCACTGGTAGGGTGCAATCACTTAGCACTCGATGCTCCAGGGTAATGGTTTCTTCCCATGCTGTGAGCCTTCTTCCCAACCTCTGATCCCACCCATAGAAGAAGATGGGAGGATTTGTTTGCAGAGGTTGTGACACAGACCAGTCCAAAGCCATCCAGCTGAGAGAGTCTCCTGCTTCAAACCTGAGTAACCCAGAGATACTCTGGGCTCCCTCGGGAGATGGATGTGGATGAGGGGCAGCTCTGATGCACCCAGCTCACTTCCCTAAGGCTGTGCTCTCCTGGTCCATCTATCCAAGCCTGCACCTAATGCTCCTCTCTGCCCCCCCCTCTGCACTCAGAGCTGTTGGACTCACAGCTGGATGCAGCAGGGATGCATTGGAGTGCTGACACATCCTGACTGCACCGAGCATCTTCACTGTTATTGCTGGGCATGGAGATGCTGCAACCTGGCTTCCCTTAATGGATCTCCTGTGATGCTGCACTGATGGTTAAAGGTGAATATCATCCACTACTGAACTGGGGTGAAGGAGCCAGGATATGGCTATGGCTATGGATATCCTGGCTGTGGATATGTCCTTGGGCTCTTAAATCCTGCGTGGTCACCTTTGGACCCAAAGAGTTGTGGCTTTGTGCTGTCCAAAGTCTGCAGAACTTTGTCATGTTCTAATAGGCCATGTGTAAGAAAAGCAAGCTGTAAAGAGGAGTGTTTTAAAGATAAATGGAATCCCAGTTTCCTTCCTGTGGAGCAGTTTTAGATATAAAGAAGATGACAGATTAAATTATGTTTGACTGACGGATTTAAATTGGGATTTCTTTCTGCAGCCTCCACATCCATGCTCTAACGAGGAGGCTTGGGATTAGGGCCATTAAATTACTTAGTTTATTGGGAAAATAAAATATCAGGAACAGATGAAGATGAAAAGAGAGGGAAATGCAAACTGAAAGTGTGTTAAAAATTGATTAAGGTAAGGTAGCAAATGAAATAGAACAGCAGTAAAATCAGATGACATGTAAGAAATTCCGTGAACGTGGCAGTGCTGAGGAGTCACTTGGGCTGTTAAAATCCAAAGCTGTGAAAGATGGATGAGCTTGACATTGCCAAGAGCCTGGAATGGTTTCTTAGCCACTGGTGGTGCTGAAGGTCATGCCTGGGGCAAGGTGCAGTTGTAAAAGGAGAGAAACAAAGTGCTTGGGGCTATGGGAAGCGTCCCGAGGTGGGTAAGCGCTGTAGTTACACAGTGCAAAGCGGCTCCAGGAACAGCAGCCCCCTTGGCTGGATGTCCTTTGGTCACCAAGGAGCTAATAAAGTGCTTGGATTATTATCTTACTGTCAGGGGATTAAGCTATGAGGCGCTGCAGGACTCGGTCCCCTCCACTTCCTCATGAGCCCTTTGTGGCCTTGCTTGAGCATCATCACTCTTCAGAAGAGTCCCTGGCCCAGGGCTGTGCTGCAGCGCAGGTTATGGAGCATCACGCGCTGCTCCCTGCATCCACACTGCCTGGTACCCAGCCCTCTGCCAGTGGGGATGGGAGAGGGATGGAGGGAATGAAATGCAGACAGAGTCACACCTCCAGCTTCCTCATGTTAGTTTGAAGGCAGAGATGTCTCCTCCTTCCCAGGTCCATGCACCGATCCCAGGGAACATCTCCCTTACAGCTGGAGTTGTTAAGATGCTGTTACCGGCCCTGCTTAGCTCCTGCACCCTCCCCAAGCCCCACCATAGGTGGGTTTCTGTCTGCCGGCTTTGAATAACTTCTTTCAACCCCTCTGAGCCTTTGGATCTGTATTGCTTCCCTCCCTCTCCCCAGTAATTACATACAAGGCCATGGAAAGAGATCAAATTCTCCCGTCTCCTTTGAATCCTGGAAACTGCCTCTTATGGTTCCCTTGAGTCTCTTTAAAGGAAACAAATTAAACTGCTGCAGCCCAGATGATTGCAGGTGAAGCTGTGCACCAGAGGACCTTGTGTTTTCCAGATAGCCTGAAATGCTTCCAGGAGATTGATTTCCTATCGGGTCTCAGGAAATTCCACAGCTCCACAGATAATCCATCACCGCCTGCCCAGAGAGGAGTGATAAATCCCTCGTTTGCCCCACGAGCATCCGTCGTGACTGTGGGAGGAGCCGCAATGCAAACTGTTTTCCCTGCACAAGAAAAGCTCAGGCTTAGGTCAAAGGAGCAGCTTTCCAGCTTTCCGTCCCCTCTTGCTGTGATTCATTGGAGTCAGGCTTCTCCCCCAGCAGCTCCATTCCCATTGTGCACTTACAGCTGTGATGCTTGGCAAGGAGTTATTGCCTGCTTTCTGTTCAGCCTTTGCTTTCGATTCGTTATTATGATGGGTTGTTAATTCTCTAGAATAGCAGCGTGTGTCCACTGCAGTGGTATTGTATGACATATGCAGCTTGACTTGATGGATGCCACTCTCCTCATAAGCCAAATGTCTCTGTGTAACCACAGGGTGAGGGAAGCATCCTCCTCCTCTTCCTCCTTGCAGGCACCCAGGAAGGGCAGGGGCTCTGCAGCATCAGCAGGGAGCAGGTAGGTACCAGTACATGACAGCTTGTGTGCAATGAAGGGACATCTCCTCCACCACAAACTCTGGACTTAGCTTCAAGTGGTTTAATGAGCTCGCAGCACAAATGGGAGAGTTTGGATCGATGGTGTAGGAGAACATGGTCTCTTATGTTAAATCACTGCTCTGGGTCCTGTTGCCATTGGCAGCCTGAGGGATATTTTGCATAGATGCTAAAACACATTGTAAATTAGGAAAACAAAACAGAAACTGAACCAAAACACCATATTGTGCTAAGATCATTTCTCTTGATAGCAGAAAAGCTTCTCAGAATGAACCTCATTTATGTTTAGCCTTGTTGGGGTATTTTCTTGGAAGGAATGATCTCATTTCTGCTTTGCAAGAGGCAACTGTTGTCCGAAAGAATGTAAAAATGAGGTTAAAAAGGTCAAAATAACCCTTTTGCACTGGTGAATCTCTGAAACTTTCTGAAGTTCAGGCTGGGCTTTGGGGTGAAGCACAGAGAAAGCCACTCGTGAGGCAGAGCAGGACGTGAGTCTGGCTTCCCATGTGATGAATGGATCAGTTTGTACCCAAGCTGTGCGATGCTCAAGTGTGGGTTGTGACCACACTCATCTTGTTAAAGGAAGAACAATAAAGGGTTTAATTTTCACTGTCACAGGGAACAAAACCAGCTCCTGAAGAGCTGAAACTGCTCTGATTTTCCTCCAGGATTGGGCAAAGATTTTACTTTTCTTTTTGTTATGATGATATTTCTTTTTATGTGGATTTTTCCCTGGTTTTTTGGGGGGAAGATGGCTAAAACTGGCCAGGGAGGAGGGAGATCAGCGCAGTGAATGCCTCCTTCATGGATCGCTTCTTTTAACAGTTCTCTCTAGGGCGCAGCCCCAGTTCAGCCTTGAGGTCCCCATCAACACATGTAGTCCAGCTCCACCTGGGGGCAGATGGTCAGAACGCTCCAGTGTCCTCCATGTCCAGCTCCAGAGCTCGGGGATGGGGGATACGGGTTGGGATTGGGATGAACCGAGGTGTGTGATGGGCTCAGGGCTTTACTCTCTATGACAAAACAGATCCCAAACCAGTGTGGGATCTGCTGCGGTGATGGGTAGGGAAAAGGCCCCCAAAACCACACAGACACCATGAGCCACCCGTGGGTCCTTGGCCACCTTCTGATAGCTCCTGAATGAGGAAGTGTTGAGCCACATTAAGGAACGAAAAGAAACAGGGTGAGAGCACAATTAAAGCAGTGTCTCCGAGCTGGAACTGCTTTGCCATGGATTGAACATTACTAAACCTGGTCATGGTTGAGCAGAGCTATTCCACTTGGCGCTGGATTAAGTCATCAGCAGAGGGGCCAGAATCTGATTTCATTTGAAAGACTACAAAATTCCATTTCTCTGCTGATTTTCCAGGTGGCAGGATTAGATGTGGAGCTTTTAGTTTCCCACTGCTCCCTTTTGACTTAATTTGACAGGAACGGCTTTCGGTACAAGACAATATTTGATGGGTACCACATCAGGGATAATGAAGGCATCAGACGAATGGTGAAGCATAATTGGGAGGAGCTTGTTTTCCTCTCTGTGGATAAACCACAAGGAATGGGGTCCTGGAAAAGCAAACAGTAGTGGAGTTCATGGCTGCACCTCTTTCTCGGCTAAAATGGGAAGTCCAGGAACTACAGCAAGCCATGGGAATGGTTTGTTGCCTGGTTGGCACAGGTACGGCTGCAGGGAAGGAAGGGAGGTGGCTGTGCTGCATGGGAAAGGGAGCTGCCCTTCCTCCCGGCTTTGCTGATGGAGCTGCTCCTTCTTTTGGCACTTGGAGCTGGAATGATGCTATGGCAGGGAGGGAGACCCGAGGGCAGGTGAACAGCTTCTTCCCGGCTGGCTCAGCACTTCCCTGCTTGCAATTCCACCTACCAGAGCTCAGAAAAGGCTCCTCCAAACACAGCCGGGCCCTGGGCTGGCAGCGCCTTGGCATGGGTGGCTCTGCTCATCCCACCGGAGCGGTGCTGAGGCAGAGGCTGTGCGTGGGATGAATTGGAAGCAGCATTGGAGTAAATGGGTTGGTTTGGGAAATCATTGCTTGGCTGCTGTTTTCCTCTCCCCAGGTCATGAGGGGTGACTGCTCCCGACTGCTGGAATGCTGGAAGAAGGAGGGACAGACCCAGGTGAACCAACCCCTGTGCTCCACTCCCATCGCTCTCCCCTGGGGCTCATCCAGCCGGAGCAGGATGGTTTGGCTGGGAAATGGACTGTAAACTTGCAAGCAATATGCTTGCGAGAGGCAGGTTTCTAATGTTTCCCAAACTGAGGTTTTCTCCCTGTAAATGCAACTAGGTCTCAGCGTCCCTGATTAGCTTCTTGTGATGAATTCCATCTGCCTGCCTGGGATCAACCAAGACCTGAAAAAGCTGAGCACCAGACAAGCAGCCTACTGTTTTCATGCTGAGCTTTGTTTATTATAGGAAATCACTTACAAAACAGGAAGCTCTTCCTTGTTCCACTCAATTTCTTGGGCTTATTTGCCATGAAGTGTCACCTTCTCAGATGAAAGAATGGGATTTATCACAATTAAGGGAGGCTTTGACATGTCCCTTTAAATGAATCAAGGGTGCTTTTAATTCCGAATGTGCGCAGGGTTTTGTTGATGCAACGTGGGTCCCTTGCAGTTTATAGCACTCATAAAATTCACATTCCTGGGGAGTGGTTCCATGATTTCTGTTGCTTCCAGCACTGCAGGAGCCAACAGGCCTTTATCCTGGGGAGCTAATGGAGCCCTTTATGAGGAGTGACCATGCCCACACCATACAGGGCCAGGTGCTGGGCATCGGGTACCACCATGGCACATCGCTGGGAGGCCTCAATGGACCAAGGCAGCATGTATTGAATGTAGCTTGTCTCTGCTCCTCCCAGAGCTGTGGGTTAACTTGCTGCTGTCAATTGATCATTGTTCTCTCTGGTTCACACTGGGTGCTGGGGGAGCTTACGTTTGGCTTCCCAGTTTTCATGATGGATGCTGCTTCTGAAGTGGAAGCTGGTAGGAGAAGTAACACAAAGGTACCAGCTCCAGGTGACTGTGAGCTCTGTTCTAACACCAAAGGTAACAGCAACAAGGTGAGGTAAGGTGACAGGGTGAGGCTGTCAAAGGGCATCGGGACGCTGTCACTGCCTCTTGAGGTGTGTTGCTGACATACAGCAGCATTGATACCATTGCATGTCAGAAACTGTCATAAAGGCTTATGAGGAAAGAAAGGATCTTTGTCTCCTTCTTTAAGAATGCAAAGGGAGAGCTCCTGCGCTGGGTTGTTGATCGACTGATGGAGCACTTTCCTATGTATTTTGGGTTTTTACATTCACAATACACAAAACATCCCCCCTGCGTCACCGGCCACGTCAGCCACCCACTTTGCCAGAGCTTTATTGGGCTCCTATGTGAGATGCGGAGGAGGTGAGTGGGTGAAACGTGGGGTTTGGTCCCAAGAGGCTGTTGGCAGCAGTTTTGGAGCCTGGGCACAGCGAAGGGCTCCCTGCTCCTCCACTGCTGCTCTCCCTATAATGGGATCTGTGTGTGCTCCATCGCTTTCACCTCACCGGTGCCACCACCCTAAATCAATGTCCATGTGTTTGTACCTGCATCTTGCCAGTCCTTTGTAAAGCATCTGATGTGGCCAGATAATATTCCAAAGTCTGTGTCTGTGGTGCTTTACCTGTGACATTCCCATCTCTTCAGTGCCTTGAGCTGCTTCAGCAAAGGGTTATGGTATGAAACACCCAACAGAAATGTGTTGCATTTGCTTTTGCCATAGCGCATGTAGGAAACCTGGAACATGTGGAAGTTGGTCACTGGGGTGAAGCGTTTATCCCAAATCCTGGAAACCTTTTGGCATGTATGAGCTTTATAGAGCCAGTAGCCCTTGGTGGGAGTTAGTGGGACCAGTAAGTGTGTCCAGGCTGGTTGTGCCCATCTCCCTTGGGTGTTATCTGGCTTAAATATGGAATTATAATGGCTTAATGTGGAAGTGGTCAGTGCTGTTACAGATACGCTCGTTGATGAAGTTAGAGGCTTGTAAAGCGTCTTCCTCATGTTAGTTCTGAGCTGCTACTGCTCCCGATGCCACGCTGCAGCACTCCGCATCGCTGTCCCGAAGGCAACGCTGTAACTGTAGGCTCGGTTACCCCGTTGCGCTGCAGCCGGCTTCGAAGCCGGTTTATTCCAACTCGAGCTCTCTCCAGCCACAGGAGGGCGGCACCGCCGTGAGCCGGGAAACGCTGTTTGCAGCTCGGTGTTGTTAGAAAACACCGGGGCTTTAACGGGAAGAAAGCGGGGAATCCTCAATCCCTGCCCGCAGGATGCGCATGCAGCCTGAAGTCAGCGCTCGGCTGCCGTCCTCTCCTCCTCTCCCTCGCCTCTGCGAGCTCCCGGGGCTGCTTTAGGAGTGTGAATCCATGGGAAAAGAGTTGGTTTCCAGCCAGGATTTACCCCGCTACATCGGGGGTTGGGTAGCAAAAGGTGAAAACTCAATGAGGTGCTCAAGCAGAAGACAGAGCTGTTTCCTCTGAAGGGTCTGGGAAGCCGATGGGATTTAGGGGCAGCTCTTTCCAGGACCTTTCCATGACCAAACTTTACTGCAGGGCACTTGGGACACTCACTCAATGCCTGTGCCAGTGTCTCACCACCCTCATAGAGGAGAAGTTCTTCCCAATGTCTAACCTCAGTCTCCCTTCTATCAGGTTAAAGCCTTGTCCTGTTCCTACATCCCTTGTCCAAAGCCCCTCTCCAGGTCTCCTGTAGCCCCTTTAGGCACTGGAGCTGCTCTAAGGGGTTCCCGGAGCTCTCTCTTCTGCAGCTGAACACTCCCAGCTCTCTCAGCCTGGCTTCAACGGATGCTATAAACCATATGAAGAGGCGGCTCTGCAGCTCTCAGTACCCAGGTGATGTTTAACCCGAATTCCTGCTCAGCTTAATGGGACTTTGCCTGTGTGAGGGGTGTGTAAGGGTGAGTCCAGGCCAGTGCACGCTCAGTGGTGTTTGCCTCAGCTAAAGATAACTTGGGTTTGCTCAGCCAGAGCCCAGTCAGCAGCAGCAGAAGGGCATTAGCTACCAAGAAGGTTTGTGTGGTTACTTTAAATGGGGTAGTGCTGAGGGTAAGAACCCCCCCATGCCCATGGAAGTACATCCCATGTCCATCACATGGGGCAAACAGCAAAGCCCTGGGACCCACATGGGAACAGTGGGAGAGCAGGAGGTGTCTGCAGGGCGCCTGGGCTCCAGCCCCTCACTGCCAGAGCAGCAGCTCAAGGTTAAACTGAGCACTGGCCTCAAGTGACACGGGGCAGCATTTGGGGCTGGATAAGCTGAGCTGGCCAAACTCTGGGAGAACAAGGACAGCATTGGAATGGTTTTATGAGCTTTTCCCTGGCATCGATGCCTGCGGACTTTGAGTAGCCAGTTTAAAGGCCTCTGCTTGAACTGGTGTTGAAGGACCCAGACATGGTGGTTACACAATGTTTTGCAGCAGAGATTAATGCCTTTAGGGAACTGCCCTGTTATAGTACACAAAAGGATGACATTTGAATCCTGCAGTAAGCAAAACCTGCCCTGCTGAAAGCAGAACGGGGATTAAACCCATGCCGTGAGCCAGCCTCTGCAGGTCTGCGACGTGATTCAGCACCAGGAAGCTATTAAACTCCATTAGGACACCGGTTCAAGTGCTTAACTTTAATATCTTATAAAAGAGAGTTTAAAGGATTCAAAATGAAATGTTCGCAGAAGTAACAGCAAGGCAAATCTCAGTCTGCAACAGCCGGCCTTGGGCAGCCCTAGAACAACCTGGGTTCCTGTACGGTGCCTCTGGACTCTGCCCTCCGATGGTGCCGATGCATTAATCACAGCAAAGAGCAATAATTCCCCCCTCCTCCTTAATCCTCATCCACCACTCCGGGGACTGGGATCAGGCAGGAAGTGGTGGAAGGATTCCCAAGCCAATGCTGCCTGCCGCAGCCCCTGCATGGAATTAATGGGGCTCTTCATTTGACTCTATTAGAGGGCACCCACCTGAGAAGCTGTAAGGAACAGAACAGTAAATCTTACAATCAAATATTAAATTAAGCCTAATTTATTTACTTATGGCAAACTATAAGCTCTGCAATCAGGCGTGTAGAGCTTTATAATACAAGCACTCCCCGGAGCAAGGGGACGTGCCTGGAACCCTCCATGCTGTTGAGGCTGGGTCTAAAGGGGGCACAGGCAAGGATTTAACTGCTGCAAACCTACTGCAGAGACCAAGACAGCACAGCCCCTGAATCCCATCACACCCCATCCAGGCTCCCACATTGCCATGCACCCAAAAGGTCTTGAGATTCACCCCATTGCATTGCTGGCTCTTCTTTAACACATGTATGGTTGAGCAGGACGTGGCATCTGGCTGAATGTATGACTCATGGGAATTGCTGTAAGGAAAATACAGGGGGAGGACAACGTAAGAGGCTTGGTTTTAGTGAACAGGCCCATTAAATGCAGGTCCCGGGGCTGGGAATGGCTGTTGCTGGGTGGAACCAGCAACAAACAGTGAAACAGGGAGAGGGCCAGGATGCTGCGGCGAGTGATAATGTGCTTGCTCTGTCTGCAAGTGCCTGGGGGAGCGGCTCAAGGTACCGCAGGCCAGTGGTGTTTTTCTCTCTCTCACCTGCAGGTAATTGACTTTGGGAGGCAGATAATGTTTTATTCACTTTCCTTGGAAAAGCCAAGCGGTTTTGGCCAGTTAACCAGGGAAAACCTGGTCCTTGACTTTGATGAATGCCTCTCCACCATCATAAAGCATTTCTGCATGCTTTTTATTGCGGCGAAGTCACACAGTATTTAGGAACAGGCTTATTTCTTGCTGGGATCAGGATAAAACCAGTCTATGTTTGGCAGCGCTTTCTGCAGAATAGACTCAAGGTTTTTACCCCTGCACAAAAGCCTTCAAGCTGCCTGGATGTTTTCCATGGGCTCCACTCGGTCAAGACACTGAGATGCCTTTGAGCTGTAGTTTTGTCCTTGAACCCTCTCTGCTGTCACTCTACAAAAGGGCTCAGGAAACGTCCTTAGGACAGGGTATGGGGTGTCAATCACAGCCCCCCAGAAGCCTGGCAGAGGCAAAGGGTCTGGTGACTCCCAAACGTGCTTGTGAAAGGGTGAATTGTGTTTCATTCTTTACAGCTCAAGAGAGAGGGAGAGGAAAAGCCACGTCTGCGTCAGACGTGTTTTACCATTCCGGATGGCAGGTGAATTCCAATCGGAATCCCGTGGCCTGGGGAGCTTAATTGGACATTTTCTCTTCCGTTTGGGGGTCAAAGCAGAAACTACGGAGGTGGGGAAAGCTGTGTCAAGGTACTGTGAGATGTTTGGCTCGCCAGGTTTTGCCAGCTTCCTTGAGGCTTAAAAGCACCTTTACATTGCAAAGACAATGGAAATGCACATTTTGTTCCTCATGGATGTTTGAAAGACTGGGATTGTTCTCTGATGCTATGGGAGAGCAGCAGGAATGGAGCGGGTGAGGGCTGGGTGCATCTCTGCTACCCCGGGCACATGGGACACATCTGGGAGCAGGAGAGGCTGACCACTGAGCCCACTGAAGCCCCATCCTGGTCCTGCAAAGGGCTTTGCCTTAGGTGGGTGCCCCAGCACCAATCAGACCCCACATTCCCCCTGAAAAGCTTCACTGCTGCATCCTCTCAGCCCCTTCCGAGCATCCACACAGCTTTTCCATGGGGAATATCTTCCCCACGGAGCGACGGGGTCCTGGCCCTGGGGTCTGGCAGTGCAATCCCATGGGAAGGAGGCAGGAAGCAGGCAGCGCTCGGCAGGATCAGCGCAGTTTCCAGCCGGGTGCTTTGGGAACCAGTGACTCAGTGACACCCCTGGCCCTGGGCTGTGCTCGGTCATTCCCAGGAAGCAGGTTTTCCACGGAGGAGGATGCCGAGTCCCAACTGTTTCCCACTTACTGATGATGCTCCCTGTGCGTGGGCCCGGAGGAGCCGCAGCCGCTGCCTCAGCTCTGATTCACTGCCCTGACACACCATAAAACCCTCTTGGCATGCAAGGGAGCCCACAGCTGCCTCCCAGGCATCCCTCCTGCTCCGAACCCCTCTGGAGGGCCCCTGTGAGCCCCTGTGCAGAGCAGGAATGCAGATGAGCATCACAAAGGCACTGTAAGAGATGGCATTTCTGTTGTGGTGCTTTGGAAGTGTCGTGGTACCTTGACATCCCTTGCAAGTGGTGGCTTCTTACTTGCTTCCTTACTTTCAAGTACTTACTGTTGGGTAGGGATGACTCCACACAACGTGCCACAACAGAGCATCGTCTCACTGAGCCCCAGGTACCAGCTTGGTGTAAGGCTAGGTGGAAAGAAGGGGTTTTCTTGGCTGTGTGCTATGATTCTGGTCATAGCCTAACTTATGTGTTTCAGCACAGACATATGGCAACTGTGCCATCTCCTGTTGGCCACAGTGTTTTGGAAGCTTTTCTTCTCATGAATAGCCCTGTCTATCACTGCAAAGTGCCACCGTGGCATCGTTTTGCTGCATGTGAGGCATCCATGCTTTGAAACCCCAAACCAGCTCTTTTCTGTGAAAACCACACATAAATCTCACTGCTTTATAGCTCTTCACTCCCATTTAACACAGCTCATAGCAGAGCTTTTCCTTGTGCAGCCCCAGATGAAATACGCTTCCTATGTCCCTTTTTCCATGAGGATGCTTGTGCTTCGGTGCTAATCCAGGAGTATCCAGGGTGCACCCATGGTGCTGAGCTGCCGTTTGCAAAGGCAAGCCTGCAGCTGGGGGTGAAAGAGCTCCATGGTTCATCTGAACAGTCAATTTTTAACTTGCCCCATTGCTCAATGGTGTGGAAGGGAAACTTGCCCTGGAGGTGTTGCCACTGACTGGAGCACCCTGTCCCTTAGCACACAAACACAGCCATGTGAGGGCTGGCCTGGCTCCGCTCTGGACTCTGCTCTTGTTGTCTGTGTTTGATTTCATCACAAGGTCACAGCACCGGGCAGCATCCCCATCTCCTCCTGAACACAGCGGGCAGGCTGAGTGGCACCCTTGACTTGCTCCAGCCCCATCTTCCCATCAGCAGGATGCGGCTTCTTGGAGAGATGGAGATGGGTGTTTGATGGGGGCACAGATTGCGGGACCTATGCGCTGTCTGCTCTCATCCCCCTCTGCTTGTGTGGAAAAGGCTTCTGCTTGGTTTCTGTCCTGGCTTGCTCAGGTTCTCCCTAGTTCCCTGCAAACTGGGAGTTGAGCAACCACTATCTCTGTGGTGCTCCTGCTGATGGCAAAGCATAGGAGAAGCGGGATAAAATTAGCTATTCAGACGCACGTTCCTCAGGATGCCGGGATGCAGGGACACCCAGTACAGCCAGTTTGACTCATAGAGAAGAATTAATGGAAACGCCCGGCTCCCGAAGGGAGGAAATTCCTTGAACAGCCTTTTCCTCCGTTTGTTGGTGGTGAAGCTGACAATGGGCTGTCCCGGGAATGCCGCTCGCGCGCCGGCAGACACCGAGTCTGCGGCACCGGGCGCTCCGGAAAGGCCCTGCCCCATTGGGTGACCTGCGCCTCTCCCACATGGATCGTGTCAGGATCACACAGCAAAGCATCGCTTGGGATGCGATGAGCACTGCATCACCAGGGCTGGGTGATGCCAACTGTTGTGCAGCCTCAGAGAGCAGCAGCGAAGGGACCTATGATGGGTGATGGTTGGGTGTCTGTACCTCATTGACAGCAATTAGTTGTGATTTCTCCTGAGCCATTGCGTGGTTCCCACAACACAAACATGCCAAACCAGAGCACACAAGGAAAAATGCCCTTTTCCACTGTAAAAATCCCCAAACCATCTTTATTTATCAGGGATGCCACTTGGAATAATGATTTCTATGTAATGAGACAAGAAGGACTGTAAAGCTCTTATAAAGGATCTTATCAATCATGTTATACAAATGATTGGGAGCAGCATGGGTGATCATAGGGCATGCTTCCATCAGAGCTGCTTTCAGCCTGCTGCAAGCTTCCTTCTGATTCATTTTCTATATGGAAAAGGTCCCAGCAATGGTTCTGCCCATGTCCCGCAGCACCAGCATCCTTCTGTGTGTCCCATTGTCAGCCCCTCTCCCCAGGCTGGGAGACTCTCCCACCGTAGCCCTGTGGAAGGCTCCATGGTCCAGGGTAGGCGATGGGATGAGCAAAACCCCAGCAGCAGAGCCAGGGATGTGGGAAGCAGTGGGACAGCACAAAGCTAATTTGGTACCCACGGTGGGGGTTCTGAGAGCATCTGCTTGTAGCAGGCTTGTTGGGATCCCACCTATAACACAGCCCAGAAGCAGATGGATTTGGTGGCTGCATCACCCTGCTGGGTTCTATTTTGAGTGTTTGTCACACAAGAAATGGCACTGATGGGAAAACCTGCCAGCGCGGGAGGAAAGACGCTGCATCCCAAATGCCTGGAGCTGCTGCATGGAGGCTCATTTGGCCTTTTTTGGGAATAGCCCATTTGAGGCAGTTTGTGTCACTGAGGATGGTTTTGTGGGGATGTGTCATTAGTGAGTGAAACAGCCGCATGGGACAGGTCGAATGCTGGAAAACTGGAGCAAATCCCACACTGAAGCAGATTCCTCTGAGCAAGGATGCGTCTGGAAAGCCTTTGGAAGCACCTCCAGAAATGTCCATCCCAAACCAGGCATGATCTGAGCTCTTACCATCCCAGGAGCCACCACTCCCTGCCCAGCGAGGTCTCTGCAGCTGATGTGGAGGGGACGGCATTGCATTCCCCAGCCTTGTGCTTTCAGGGATGCTGGGGTATCCCTCCCCATGCTCTAAGTAATGGCAATTATCCATGCTATTAAAGGATTACTTCCAGTCCCCCGGACTTCCAGGCACTTTGGAGTTATTACTAAGGGCTGGTCTCTCATTCTTCTGAATTGTTTGATCTGTGTTGCTGTGAGCAGAGTCATGGGAATGTTTTATTCTAACCCAGTGGGTTATTAAAGGACATGCTTATAAATAACCAGGCTTGGCTATTTTTAAGCATTTTCAACATAGTCTATCATGATAGTATGGCATAATCTGCAGGAAAACTGAGTCCAATTCTGCTGCCAAGCCTTCATAACTCACTTCTGTTTCTTTGGAGCCAAGTCTGAGCTCTCTGCCTGTGCTGCAGGAACACCGAGAGCCTGGAGAAGCACTCACTGTGGCTCAGGACTGGTTGTTCTCTAACCTGATCCTCCTGTTACGCTATTGCTATGGATGGCACTGGCGTGGGTTACACAGGGGAAATGAAACTTACAGCTAAATTTGGAGGGGTCTTTCATGGGACCCTGGGTCAGAATCTGGTGCTGCTGCTGAGGCTGCACCAGGTATTCATTGATGCTGGGGGGCTGCGGGCACAGAGAGCAGCCTTTGGGGAGTCAAGCAGAGGCGCATGTTGCCTGCTCTGTATGAAATGACCAAAAGCAATAACCCCACTCCTCCAGCAGAACTGAGCATTTCAGACAAGCGAGTTGAGATTTACTTCTTAATTTATTACATTTCACATTGCTGTAAGCAATAAATTATAGTCAATAGAATAATGTTGTCACAAAACATTACTATGAAGCACTCGCCTAACAGATACTGTCATCTACACACACAAGAACTGTAGTTATGCTATTCAGACTCTTGGTGTTAATGGGAAGTGAACAAACTATTAAGGAACTTCACAGTAAATTCAGGGAAACCATGTCATTATTATTGCTTCTGTGCAAACATTTCTGCTGCTGGAGAAAGAGAAGGATCAGATGCGCGGTGTCTTTAGAGCGTTCCCTGAAGGACCTGCTGCACTCATCCGGTGCACTGAACGCGTGGCAACCAATGCAGTGATCCATGCTCAGCAGCTGATGGGTCTCCAGAACCTCCATCCCAGCCCTGCCAGGGCTCAGCCTTTAAGGAAACCAGTCTGGAAAGGCAAAGGCTGGTAAACACTGAGTCCATGGGAAGGTCTCGAGTCTCACCTAGGCATGCAGGATGGATCGGGACCATAGTGTGGGCTCATGCAGTGCCCCACGGCTGCCATCCCTTTGGAGCCTGCCGCACCATCCGCACCGCTGCTGCTGCGTGCACGGCGGCTGCAGCCCTGCTGTCACATCCCCGCTGTCACATCCCCTGTCCCGCAGCGGCTTGCATGCGTGGTGGGAGCTCACAAACAGTCCTATCCTGAAGCGTTCTCCTCCATTTCTGCTCAGTGGACTTTAATGGAGTACTTCCGAAGCGTCAGGAACTGGAGCAGCTTGTCTTTCCTCCTCTGCTTTAGTGCCATTAGCGCTCTCGTTTTCTCCTCCGAGTCCTGGTCGGTGGCGAGGATGATCTTGGCTCTTTCCTCTGCCTTCTTGTCCCCGGAATTCCTGAAGAGTTTCTGCAGGGACTCTTGGTTGACGCTTTCGAAGATGTTGGCCGCAGCTTTCTTGCGCAGGGCTGTGTCGAAGCGGTACCCATGCACCGAGGGGCTCACACGCAGGGATGTGGACATGGCTGAGGCTCTGGAGCTTCTCTTCGCTTTCATCTACGTAGGGTGCAGCCGGGTTTGCTCCCGGTTGGGCCGCTCGGTGCATCCGAGCCGTGCTGCCTCCCAGGACCTGTATTTAAAGGCAGGAGGGAGGAAAAAGCCCGAGGCTCAAGTTACAGCGATGAGCTCACGGCTGATGTCAACACCGGATGGTCATAGGCGAGTTTAACAGTTGAATTGCCAACTTCCCGCTGTCCCGCAGCCGAGGGGAAAACGCTCCTCCCGGAGCATCCTGCAATGGGAATGGTTTTCCTTTGAGCGGGTTTTGTACGGCTTCAAACTGAGGGACTCACGCAGAGCACCCTCTGCTCCGGGCCCTTTGCTGCGCTGCCTTCAGAATACATCATAAACAGTTAAAACTCTCGCAGCACTAAGAGGCGATAGCTGCGAGCCAGCGCATGCAGATGGGCACTTGTCTGTATCTCCGTCTACGCAGCAGAACAAAACCTGCTTAGGCGCAGGCATGGGATGCTTTCTGCTGCTTCCCAGATGATGCCGCTCCTGTTCAGCGCTGTATTTTCTAATTGGTAAGGGGTGTATTGAATATAATGTCCTCTGAGGCAACTTCCTGGGGTGTTATCCCCCACATGGCCATGCTCTCACTGGGGTAAATCTCTATGCCAAGCAATCTGTTGTCCCCCTCCTGCCTTGGGTATCCTTTGCCTTCAGTTTCCAGCTCCCCAATGCAGTTCCTCTGCTCCTATAGAGTTAGTGCTCTCCACACCACCCTTGCCCAGTGCCAAGCTCTCAGGCTGGGAGGTCTCACTCTTAATATGGATTAGCTTTAGGGGTTGGACTTGATGGTCCCTATGGGTCCTTTCCAACCTGGGATCTCCTGTGGTTCCATGATGCCCCCTCATTGAGGATGTGGAACGGGCTGGCTTTCACTGTGCAGCTTAGGAATCTGGTATTACCGGGCACAGCTAAATCTGGCCCAGAAGAGCAGTGGGCTCAAAAGCCACTTGAAGGCAGGGATCCGGGGGTAAGTGTATTTTGGTTGATGTCTTCAAAGCAGCCGGATGCTGCAGAGGCTCTGTTTGGAAAACCAGCTCCTTGTTTACTGCTGGTGGTGGTGGTGACCCTGTTACTCATCCTTATTGAGGAACTCCAGAAATAGCCTCTGTCCCCACAGCCCAGGGGAGTTCCCTTCTATACAGGGAGCTGTGGGGTGATCTCTGACCGCAGTGGTGAGCAGAGCCCAAGTAGCATCATCCAGTTGGTGGGATTTCTTCTGTTTGTGCTGGCTGTTGCGTGCTTTAAGGTATAAACAACTCCATTGCAACCCCCTGCGATTCTCCTTCTGCCAGAAAGACCTAAAAGCCTCTCAATTTGCTGTCATCTTGCCGAATTTGTGTGGATTACACATCACTTGCTGTTTGCTCAGTATTTGCAGGGCTGGTAAATCCACCCGGAAAATGGGATCATTTTGATGTGGCTCTGGGAAAGAGCCTCATGTTTTACAGCCTCTGGTTAACCTGAAATACAAGGGAGAGCGGTAGGAAGGAAGGATCATGCTCATTGTGGTCCTCTCCTGCAAAGTGCTGCCTGGAAGGAAGGGAAGACCTGCCTGTAAAAGTGGCTGCAGAAATGCTGGATGCACTGGGCTTCACTGGGCAGATAATGCCATTTCTGAGTATTTAGGGCAAAAAATAACAGCAGAAGATGGCATTCCTGCCAGCATTCCAGTATCTGAAGTGGGCTACAAGGATGCTGGAGAGGGGCTCTTCATCAGGGGCTGTAGCAATAAGACAAGGGGTGATGGGTTCAAACTGAAACAGGAGAAGTTCAGGTTGGAGATAAGGAAGAAGTTCTGTACTTAAATGCTCCATCCCTGGCAGTGTTCAAGGCCAGGTTGGAAAGAGCCTTGGGTGATGTGGTCTAATGTGAGGCATCCCTGCCCATAGCAGGGGGTTGGAACGGGATGATCTTAAAATCCTTTCCAACCCAAAGCATTCCATGATTCCAGGATTCTAAGATCAGCCGCAGAGAACGAATCCTTCTTTGTTCCCCCTGCTTGCAAACCAGAGCTGAGGCACGTTGACACGCGCCCGGCTCCCACCGCTCCCGCTGCACGTGGGATCGTTCTGCAGGTATTTGCAGAGGGAGGCACGGCTGAGAGCATAAATTAGCAACATTTGTGGAAGATGGGAGCTCAGGGAAGGATCTGCCATGGAAACCGAGGCGAAAGCCGGTGCTTTAGGAGTAAGACATCAGAAAGCTGCCAAGATGAAGCATGCGCGCTCTCGTGAGCTCATCTCGCACTGAGCAGTGATAAATGTCTTTGCCCCTTCAAGCTTCTCTGCCTGCTTCGTGTAAATTTAGTTGTGCTCAACTCTGACTGCGAGATGAAGCATCCCTCATCTGGGTTTTCCCGGTAATTTTTGGTTATATCGGTCCTTTAACGCTGCTTTTCCAGTAATGCCCAGGAGGAATTATTCATGCGTTGGAATGGAGCAAACTTCAGAGGAGCTGCGATTTCTATCCCAGCTCTCCTGCTATTAGTGCGTAATTGCTTTGCGAAAGGCAATTGCTCCATTTCACACATTAATGGGAGGATTAATTCCTATCCCCACCATCTCTGCAGAGCAGCTCAGCCCCATCCCTAACTGCGCTCTGCCTCTCATGATGTGATGGTTTGAAGCTGAAGCACTTGTGATAGAATGTAGGCTAAGCCAAGCCTCAGGGTCTCAGTCAGTGCTTGCGGTTGCTGTGGGGAAGATTCAGGGAGGATGGTGCCTGTGCTGTGCTGGTGATGCAAAGGGTGGTTAAATACACCTGGAGGCATCTCTGGCTCAGAGCTATGGACTGCAGGACCCCAGCTGCACCGTTATGGGAGAGGGGAAGGTAAAGCAGGGTCCTCACTGAGTCAAACACCATGTGAGGGGCTTTTGGAAGCCCCCAGCCCCGAGAGCAGGAGGTAGAGGGAAGGCTGGGGCAGGCAATGCCTTTCCCGCAACCTCTTGCAGAGAACATAGTCTGCATTCATGGAACTGTCCAAAATCACTCCAAAGAAGGTAATTCGGGATGTCTTTGCATTTTGCTGGGGCATGTTTTGCATAGCTTTCCTTTCACTGGCCTGCCTAAGCCTGCAGGGCTTGTAATACCACATTGGCATCAGGAGATACAGCAGTTCCCTAGGAGAGCATTGGTGCTAACAGACCTACACAACTGTGTGTAAAAGAGCCTAAACCCGAGTCTTTGAAAGGGTTTGGATCAGGAAAAGAAGTTAAATTATTATATATATATATATAAAGACAATAATTTAACTTCTTCATCTATATGCATATATATAATGTGCTTTAGCTCTTTAGCTCTGAAATGCCCAGGAGCCTGTGATGCTCACCCAGGCCATGTGAATGGCAGTGCTGGCCCCGGCTCCCCATCCTGCCCACTGTGTGTCGTGTGCTTCTGTCTGCACAGACTCCACCTGGGCTCTGGTTTGGTTTTCTGTGGTTGTTGTTTCTTTAACAGAGCATCTGGGAGCACTTGTCCCCCATCTCATGGCAAGAAGCATAAACACAACGGCAGAGCTTAGTTCAGCCACGTGTGTGCTCCCTGTGACTTGTCCTGTGGTCCTCACTTCAGATGTGCTGTACAGGGGGATGTGATTTAATGGGCTCAGTTGCTGGAAAGTAAAGGCGTTCCTCAGACCATCCTGCTCATGTGGATTTAGAATCCTGCCTAAAAACCAGACAACAGAAGACCTGATCCAGCTGCTTAAATTCCATTGGGAATGTTTCTAATAGGGAAAAAACTGTGCACTGTGTCTATTGAATACTGTTCTTTATCCTGCCTATGGAAACTAAACGAGATGCTGGCTTCCAGGCTGCTAAGGCAGGCATTGTTCTATTTATTTCTATCAGGTGTGTTCTGCACAGCATCAATCTGTGCTGCAGCCTCCTGCGAGCAAGAGCAGCTTTTGTCACCTCCTGATAGGCACACTCTCCATAGGGCTCCCTGCACCCCGTGTTCATCTCCTTCACCCTAACCTGTGCATCCATTCTGCTGACATATGGACTAAGCCAGCAAGAGCCGAGCTGCTTTAACAACTGATGCCATGCATGAATGACATCTTTTCATGGTGTCGATACAGGGGTGCAGGCTGGCTCGAGCTGCCTGTGCCAAGGCTGCACAGGGACCATGTGTGGGCACTGCAGGAGCCGAGCATCGTGCTCTGCACGGACACCATATAAGAGTAAAGTTTGTGGTGTTACTGATAATGAATGTCTCCTCATTTCTCATAAATTCTCTGCTAAATGCACGATCACCAAGTTAATAATGCAGTGCGGGACATAATGAATGGCCAGTTACAGTAAGTAAATCATGCCTCGGGAGAAACAGAAACTTCTGGCACTTTGAAGAGGCAGAGCCCTTTTAAAGAAGCCCTGCACTGAGCAAAGCTGAACTGAGGACACGGTGACTTCTGGCATGAAACTGCTCTGCAGACCAGCTCCCCATGCCCTGCTACAAGGGAAAGTACTTTAATATCCTGACTCCAGCATCTTCCTCCTGTGTCAGCAAGACTGAGCGTGGCGAGGGGAGTTTAGACTTCCAAGCATGAACCACCCTTTCTTTCTGTGCTGAATTTCCTGTTGGATCTTCCTGAAGTTCCCCAAGTCCCCCTCGCTAAAGCAGGGCAAAGGCAGAGCCGTCTCCACTCGTCAGACACCGCATTGTCTGCTGCCGAGGGGACGGGCTCACGGGAAATCCTGCCTTGGGGCTGGGACGTGGTGCTGGCTCAGGCCATTGTCACCACCCAGCCCACGGGCGACAGTACCAGACACACGTCCCGTGCTCAAGTGCCCCCCTCGTCAAGGCTCTAATCTCTGCTGAGCCGCTTCCTCTGCTGTGCAGGGGTGGCAGACAGGATGTGTGCTTTGTACTGCCCTGTTTCAGGAGGCCCTGGGTGCCCCCAGTGCTCCCAGAGGCGCAGCTGCATCTCCAGAGCCAGATGTGCGAGATGGCATGGCAGTGCTGGGAGCCAGATGTGTGAGATGGCATGGCAGTGCTGAAAGGTAGATGTGTGAGTTGGCATGGCAATGCCGTGAGCAGGAGCCAGATGTGTGAGATGGCATGGCAATGCTGGAAGTCAGATGTATGAGATAGCATGGCAATGCTGTGAGCAGGAGCCAGATGTGTGAGATGGCATGGCAATGCTGGAAGTCAGATGTATGAGATGGCATGGCAATGCTGGAAGCCAGATGTGTGAGATGGCATGGCAATGCTGTGAGCAGGAGCCAGATGTGTGAGATGGCATGGCAGTGCTGGAAGTCAGATGTATGAGATGGCATGGCAATGCCAGGAGCCAGATGTGTGAGATGGCATGGCAATGCTGTGAGCAGGAGCCAGATGTGTGAGATGGCATGGCAATGCTGGAAGCCAGATGTGTGAGATGGCATGGCAATACCGGGAGCAGGATGCTGCCCCAGCCAGGCTGAACGCAGAGCAGTGGCAATGGGTGTCAGCCAGGCAATGAAGGGGTCTAAGGGGATGTTAAGCTGCCAACCTGCAGCACCTGGTGAGGGCTGTGATGGTACAGAGTTGATTCTGGGCTTGGCAATGGCTCACAAGGCTGGGGCTGGTGTTTTGAAGAGAAGCAGCGTGGCTTTGGGAGCAGCTTGTGGTCGAGGTTTGGGGTTATGCAGCTGAGTAACGCTGGCAAAAGCAAGCTGCTAATGGGAGCTGAGGGAAACACCCAGCTTGGGCCTGGGGAGATTGATCAGGAAATCAACCCTTAGGTGAATCAGGTGGGAGCTTAGCCTGAACCTGCGGCGTTATCAGCCGTGTACTTCACACCTCCAGCAACAAAAGAGCTCCTCAGAGAAAACAGATGGTGTTTGCCTCCCATCAGCTTCCCCTGTGGCCCGGCAGCTCTGCGTTGTGGCTGCTAGAAAAGCAGTTTCTGCCATCCTCTTCCTATCACCACAACGCAAACCCTCTGCAGGTCCTTGCCCATGCCCTGCCCATAGCAGCATCAGCATCAGAATCACAGGGATGAGGACTCCACAGGGGATTTTTGGGCTGTTTCTGTTAGACCTTGCTGCAGACCCCTCCAGTGTGTGTGCAACCGGGACTGGTGAGTTCTGCTGCTCTTGGGGGACAGGAGTTGTGCTGCATGGTTGTTGCCTGGTGGTTGCATTGGTTTGTGACCAATGCGGCTGCTGGAGCCCATGAGGGGCTGTTCCCAGGCCTGCTGTGCCTGTTGGTGGGGTTATGCAGGTTACTGTTATTATATATATGTATATGCACACATAATGTAGTAT